>CAWUPB010000600.1:0-17225 GCA_963924115.1 Dovyalis caffra | reverse complement strand
TTTCCTTCTCCGCGCCCGCTCACGCTTCGCTGACCTATCGCGTGGTAAAGAGAAGAAAGTACGAAAGAATAGTAAACAGAGCACACCGCAGAAAGATTCTAAATATGAGAAGTCCCCCTTGGATTCGAGAAGAAGGAAATGAAGAACGGGAACGAAACGAAATAAGGCGTTTCTAGCTCTAGTTTCGGGTGAGCTTCTCCGAATTTTGTCTGGTAATAGAATGGGGCGGCTTGCTCTGACCAAGACTCCACTTTTTGCTCCGTCCATGGAGCGTATGAATTTCCTGGAATGTAGATAGACCAAAAGAGGGAATAAAGAGATAGGAATAGGAATTATAGTACCATTGGAAGAAGGGGCACCTATGGGAACATCTCTACTGAAAAACCATTTCAATAGTACGGGTGCTGCCGTGCCACGAGGCACGACCATGGAAGTAATGAAAAAGAAAAAGTTATGTAGTTGGACCATGTGCTCTATCCGTTCGAGTTTCGCTTCTCTAGAGAAGGTGAGACGCTCAAAATGAAAGTGTTCGCAACGCATACCGAAAGGGTACCAATGAAGCCGACCATTAATGACTAGTTCGAACACCAGGAGCGGTCTGATCCTGATCAGACAGACCGCTCTTAGAAAGAAAAGCAAACTCTCATAGTTCGGAGCCCAGCTCCAACTACTTCTTAGTAAGTGAGGTGAGGTACTTCTTTCGGTTTGAATAGGGGTCGCCCTTTTTTGGTTGAAGCAGCCACGACTTTGGTCGTAGTCAGTTCAAACACATAAACCCAGTCCACTTGCAGCCATGTTGATCAAAATGACTAAGTTTCATGACTTGACCAGTCACTCGCCCTCGTATTATAAGATCATCTCACCTTGTGGTCGACATTCCATTCCCCTTAGTCGTAGGTGCTCGTTCTATTTTGATTTGAATGGGCCGGGTCTCCCGAGGTACATATGGCCGGCCCTTCGGGTGTCTCGGTGATACAAACAAAAAAAAGACGAATTCCTCCCGTTGGTCGCCTCTATTAAAGCCAATCCTTACCAAAGGAGGAAATAGAATCGAATAATCTACCTTCTTTTTTCCTTCCCTTCCCCCGACAATCAAGCTGCACTTCCTTCTAACAAGTGGCTGAGAGTTAGCAAGCTACCTTGGCAGGCGGTTCGCTGTCCCCTTCCTTTCCGGTCCGGCCGCGGTACGGCACCTGAACTCGAAGCTACGATCAGATCCGATTGGATCTGATCCGTTCAGATTCCACAGATCCAGCCGATTTGGTCTGGTCCTATCCGACCCAACCCCAGAACTTAGAATGGCCGGCGTGTTTTGGACAGTAGAACGGGAAGAGGGGGAGTCGTGCCCATTCTCTCTCCGGGCACGAGCAGGAACATCCAAATTGAAGACCGAATCGAATACATGTATATGACAGAACGACATATTAAAAAATACGTGATCTGATTGGATAGGCTGCCTGCAGAAAGAGTTTACCGACCGCATAACAATTCATTCTTTTGTGTAGCGCGTGGGACCATGTCTCCCGAACGATCATAGTGCGGCCACTCATCTAATATGAAAGAAATTGGTAGATCTCACTTCCCTTCCCCCATACCATAGCCGGAAGGAAGGGATAGCGTATCTACAGAAGAAAGAGTAAAGGCCCTTACCTTTAATTGAGTTTAGACGCAGCTCGAATGCCTTTACGCTATAGGCTGTGTTAAGCATGCTTCTTTGACAAAAAAGAAAGTCTTTTTCCATGACAACAGTCGCGACTATACTATAAAGGGCGGGGCAGTAAGCTCTCTATCAACAACAGGGGGGCTGTTCTCCTTTGTCAACTCCTTGCTTGTGTCGTTGACAAAGTCAACGCTATTAATATTAAGGACCGGGGCGAGCGGAATTCAGTAGAGGCTCGAAGAAGGGCTTACTAAGCGAAGGGCGCTTTAGCGGCTTTGCTATCCATCCTACTATACTACCGAAGGGCGACGGGCAAAGCTGCAAGGAGATAGTGTGCCTTTCTTTGTTCTCATAGCAGAGTGAGGGGCGCTATCCATCCGCCAATAGAGCCGGTTTTAGTGAAGATCCGCTCATATGCTGCATGAGGGGCGGCAAAAGACGACTTTGCCCATGAGTTAGCGATCCAGCGGGACCAAAATCTCACTTGCAGCTCAGCTGACCCGCTTTCATTGCATTCGTGTCGAAAGTGGAGAATAAATAACGAAGATTCGGTCGGTTGATCTTTTCCTTTTAGTTCGAGAGGTTCGTGATGCAAGGAATTGGCCAACGATCTTCTATATGATGCTTATAGTTCTGGCTCAGAGGCGTTACGCATTGCACGCAACGATTGTCTTCCTTTCGCGGGCGAGCCTATGCGTTGAAAGTAGGTCAATCTGCTTCTTCGGTTCGCCTATTGGCTCATGTCTTTCTCACCCTTTTTTGGTGTCTTAGGAGTCGCCTAAATGCTCTAAGAAATCGGTTATCGTATTACCTTGCCCATGCGCTACTTTATCTTTTTTAATTCTTTCCGATATGAGCCGAAACTGAGACTGATTGATTCGCCAATCTTAGCAAATAAGAGGCAATCTTTCGATTTCGACGAATCCGCACTTGGCCTGAAAGTCCCATCCCTAGGACCTGTAGTAGCACGAAAACAAGCAAGCTTTTTCCGATGAAGAACCTGAAAGCTTCGACACAGGAGATTAGGACAGAGAAGTTAGCGATAGGGGTCTCTCCTCTCCCTTACCACTGACTTTTTCCTACTACTTTGAACCGACTGAGATGACTTCGCTTCAACCCAGTTATTATTTACGCGATTTCCAGATCGAGCCAAGCACTGAGCTTCATTCCAGCTTTGGAATGAGAGGAAGGGGGCAGTTACCTTTCTCGGAGGAAGCTGGCTTTATTAGGTATGAGTGCCGGTACTGAACACTGGAATCGGCTAGGCTAGTAGATATAATGCTTCAACTCCGTACTCTGTAATAAGAAGAACCAAGCATCCACCGTATAAGAGAAAGTCGACCCCTGAGATGAAAGAAGGAAACTTAGGTGCTGAACCCAGGCCCATATAGGATAGGAGGTCAGTGTGTGATCAGTTAGATAGGGGATCTCTTAACCAGAATTACGGAATGAGTACAGGCCCGCCCCTAACAGGTTAGCGACAGCATTCTCGAGGGCTCCAAGGAAAGCCCTCAACTTCAACCCCCACGCCATCCGCGGACTTCCTATGGATTTTATTGGCTTACTATTTCATTAAAAAAAGCCCCCGCTCCGAGATCTTTTCGTATTGTCGGGGATCAGTCAAGGAAGGACCATAAATTGCGGTATCTTCTACAATAAAATGTGAGAATTGATAAGAGAGCCCCTGGTTAACCCAGCCCCTTAAAGCTGTATACTCCAGTAGGTATTGAGAAGCCTCCGTTGGAATCACTCCTTTCAAAGGAGGCTATATCCATCTGACTAAGCAATTCATTTGCTTCGTCAAAACAATACCTCACCTTGCGGTACCAAGCCAAGAGTTTCACTCAAAAGGTGCTGAAATCCCAAACGTGGCTTCAAAGCTATTCTTTCTATAGCGCTTGCTTTTCTCGGGAATTGAGCTTAGCCCTTTAACCAGCGCTTATCGAGGGAATTGTTTCTAAGCCGACAAAGGCACTCTTTCGCCTACCGACACCGCTCGCTAACCGGTTACCTTCTGTTACCCTTCAATCGGCGGACCTTGACTTAGTTTTAGAGGTTAGTTACACATCTATCTCACTTGTAACTACCTGACATAGGCTATCAGACTATTGAGATTAACCCGAAACCAGAGTCGCCAACGGCACTCTTTTTGTGTGCTCTGAGGAACTCCTGGTTAGAAGTCACCTTGAGTCCGCTAAAAGACTAGGGCTTTCTATGGTAACTAAACCGGTGTCGGCTACCGTTTACTGCTTCTTTTAGGGCTATTAGCCCTAAGCCGAGCGCTTTCCTTTTAGCCGTGTCACTTGGCCTAGTTGACAAGGTACAGTGCGTCAGTTCCGGGACTTATCTTGAGAAAGAGATGCTAGGTCTCGCCTATCTGCGGATTCGAAAGCAACAGCAAAGAGAAAAGGGGATTGCCCACTAAGAGCCCATCATTTACCCGAGCGAGAAGATCCCCGTTGGAATACCTTATAGAGCTGGGCAGGCAATAGGTTTGATTATCAGCTGCTCTCCGCCCATCAGCGAATGCGGGCCCTGCGAGCTGCGAGTGGAGAGAACGGGCCATCCTCACCAACTAGCTAATCAGACGCGAGCCAAACAAATTCATCCAGAAAGATGAGGAAGCAGTGGTATCTTTCTTTCCATTACGAACCGTGTCCACTAGCGCTCCTGGCGAAGAGAAGAAGGACACCATTGTCTCAAATAGAGTGAGCAAAAAAGCTTAGAAGCGGGAAAATGATAGGTAGGAAGGGCTGCAGCATAGCGTAGCGAATAGCGAACGAAGCATGCTTCTACTATTGGAGAGTAGCCGCTTCCATCGCTGGTAAACTATCGGTGGATAATAAACAATAGAGCAGAAACCCAAATGAATTCGCCGCGTTGCTAGATCTTTTCTCTAGAAAGCGAGAATTTAATAAGAGAAGAAAGAGTGGAATGTGGGGAGGAAGCGATCTCATTCAATCGGGTTGGACGTTCATCATTTCTTACACCACTACCGGCAGAGAAGATGGCGGGCCGACGAAGACATCTTTCTATGACTTCGAGTGTTTTTGTTCCGGAAGTAGTCAAAATCTTCCTTTCCTCTTGAGAAAAGGGAAATAGACAAACAGCCTGGTAACACGTACTTGGATTACATTTCTTAATAGCTATAGCTTTCCCCCATCATTACCTTTAGAAAGGTAGGATCCGTGGGTGAAGGTAATATGGAATATTCTTATTCTTGGCGTCAGAGAAAGCAGAACCAGACTGCCAACGATCTGACGATAGAGAGTCTTCACCTTGTAGACTCACTTTCAGCTAATGGGAATCTTTGTCTTTCCCTCTGTCTTTCAATTTCTACTATTATTTATGATATGTGTAGAATTTGGTATCAGGTCTCGTGTCAATTGCGAAATATCTCCTTTTTGGCGAAATTTCCTAGATCTATTACCATTCATCTTTTTTTTGAAAAAAGGATGTACCATTTAACTCTAGCTCTCTTTTTGAAAAAGCTCTCTTCAGCAGCCCCAGGTTGCCCAAATACAACTGCTTTTGAGCCTCATCAAGATCTTGCTTCTTATCAAGCAGAAATATTACTGTAGCTAGTTTTGTTTAATTCCACTTTCAATCTCTTCAATTTAGCAGTAATCCTGAAAATCTCATTCCCTTCATGAGACCAAGACAAGATCCGAGGGAAGGTGCTATGCTTCATCCACATATCAAAGAACTAAAAAGGCTTCCCAGCATGTTCAAAATGAGCTCAACAAGCGTATGATCAGAAACCCCAGGGCATAAGGCCTCAGCCTCAGAATCTGGAAAGTTCTGCAAAAAAGCATCATTGATACTGTCAATTTGACTCAAAATAACATCTTGAGTACCTCTTTTCTTACTCCAACTGAGACCACTTGACGGATGGAAAAGGCTCACTCATATCCAGCTTATTGCTTAAAGCTGATCTGTTCACACACTAGTTAAAGGTGATTCTGTCTAAAAGAGCTAGGTTGAGTTGCTTCCCTGAAGCTAAAGAATTCGGATAAAGTATAAAGAGAGATCCCTAAAGCTGCTCTTCCGCTACTTACTACCTAAAGCTGCTCTTCCGCTACTTACTAATAGAAAGGGCCCCACCAACAGCGAGGGGCTATCGAATTTTGAAAATCGACTTGCTGAAGTGACACTCGCAACTAAGGCTAAGATCAAAGTCTCGATGTCGGGAACTTCTTTTGTCTTCCTTTCCCGATCCCGATGTGGGAATGTTGTGCGCTTTCATCAACTTAAGGGCCGGGGACTAGCCCTCTACCTGTAGGTAGTTTCAGCCCTCTCGCTTCGCTCGAGCATCTTCCCACGAATATAAAGAAGACTGTTAACCAGCACCGCAGTTTCTCCCGGTGAACAAACTAATCCTCCGCAGCCTAAAAATACCAAACCTCCCGCTATCTCTTCCTATTCGGGAACCATATCTCATTGCGAAGCCCCTTCCATTTCGATAGCCAGCATTAGCTAATGTTCCCACATCCCTTTATCTTCTTTCAGAGCCTCTTTGAAAGCCATCAATCACCCTGCCTCACGTTCCCTCCATCCGAGCCTGCGCCGGCCGGCACATCTCGAGATCGACTTTCACTTTCTTTTCTATTCTAGTTGGGGATCAGGACCCGGCGTCAAATTCACTAGAAGCATATGTAGCTGGAACAAACTAAGCATATTAACCAGATGAAGAGTCTTATGCTCATGATCCATCAATAGATCCTGCATAGACAAAGGAAGGCTATGGCTAAAGCACTAGTAGTAGATCTGATAGCTATGTCCCTAGTAAGAGAGCCTGAAGTAGTTTCGGTAGCACCCCCACTCATAGTAAGGTAAGGTAAGAAAGGCATGTGCATTACTAGCCAGTTAGAAAGAGGAATATATCTATATAGATCTAGACCCATATCCATAAGCATTAGTACTAGATCCTATTGATCTATAAGTGTCATTAACAGCGGCTGGAAGGAAAGAGGCCTTTCTTCCTTTTCCAGAGCGAGATCCAGTTGCTGGACCATCAATAGCATATCGACCAGCTTCGCGAACAGGCCGCCGTCAATACTGATCTGGTGCTAGTTATGCTGCTGAATCAACTGCATAATCGATTGGATCAACAAGGTCAATTGGATCTGCTACTAGTGGATTATATTATATCCATCTATGCCTCTAGTGATGCTTCAGCCTTCGTCTTTGCTACTCCTGCAACAAGAAAGCAAAGGGTACTGGTCCTGCTCGCTTTGGTTCTGCTTCTGTGGGGACGAGAACGAACTGACTCTAAATCTGCAGAATCCACTACCCGCTCCTGCTTCTTGGTCACCAGAAGAAAGTGGATCGACTTGCTCGGACGCTTCAACTGGCTCTACCTGTGCTGACGCTTCGGGTTCATCTAGGTGGGAAAGACGCTCTCTTTATGGTTGGTGGCTAGCTTGGCTTTCTGGCTATCGTAATCAACAGACTCGACTGAATTAGCTGCTGCATCAATAGCTTAATCAATAGCATAAGAAAGTCGTGCTGGACGATCTTGAACAGGAGATGCTGCTAGCTAGCTTTCTAGCTTTGGCTTTCCGGTGTAGCATGGCTGCTGGTCCCGGTTCTGCTTTCTTTCTTTCTAGCTTTTACCTTCTCTTTTATAAGAAATTTATCCCACACTCTTTATCTTATCTTGATGGGATGTTGTGCGATGCATATTTCTCCGACCCGATTCACCTTGACTAATCCTTCCTTTAAGCTAAGTGGTTCTCCCTCCGGTAATAGAAGATCTACTTTACCTGAGAGATCTAGCTCTAAGAGGTAGCATTCAATAAGATCGCCATCCAAAAGAGACCCCAAAGGTGAGAACAGTGGATAGGCTATAAAGCATGAATAGAGAGACCTCACATAGTAAGCGTTAGGATGTGCACTAAGACTATCGAAGTTGTCCAATAAGAAATTCACTAAGACATCTGTTATATAGGCAAGAGGCGGTATACCAATAGACGATGACCTGTCTATACCATTATAATCAATTATAGGTAATTCTATCAAAGAAGATACTAATTCTCTAATGCCCTTTACAATATAGTTGATTTTTCTTAAGAGTAGAATGCGCGAAAGAGAACTGATTGAATCATAAAGATTAAGATAATAAAGCTTATCTACTTTTCCCCAGCAAAGCAATTTAGAATAAAATTCTATGTGACTCTGATCAAGAGCAAGACATTCTTTCATAAAGCATGAAGATGAAAGAAAATAAGTATTTAGCATACGAGCAAGCGCTATCAAGACGAGATTATCCTTCATTGTGGGACGAACGACACAAGCATCCAGGGGCAAGTCTGTAATCGTAATTCCGGGTTCCATTTCATGCACCATTAGGGATCCTGGCCGGGATTCAAGGATGAGTGGTGAGAAATTATATTTGCCATTTAGTACCATAGATTGAATTTCTTTAACAGTAGATAAATCCATTGATTCAAAGAATGTATTTTTATATTCACTATATACAATTCCAATTTCTATTGCCTCTTCCACAGACATCCGAATTTCTTTTACAAACTTCCCCGTCCTTCTTAGAATTAATGAATTCTTTCATATAAAAGATTTTTTTGCTTTAGCTTTCGAATCCTATGGAAGCGCACCAGCCCGACAACGTGCCGGCGCAGGCGCCTGTTGCAAATCAACCGGTCGACCTTAACCGGACACCGAGTCCTAACCCGATGCTTTCCTTACTAATGGACCAACTTGAAGAGGCAAACAGGGACCTCGAAATTTTGGAGAGTAGACCCCCCACCACTCCAGCCGAAGTTCGGGCCAACTTAGAGGAAGTGAGGGTTTTAGGGGAGCGCATTGACAAAATTATTGAGCGAATCAATGAATGCCGGGCCCTGGATGAGGTTAGACGAGAGGAAGATGCCCAAGAACGAGCGGAAGTCGAGGCTCAGGCTCAACGGGTCGACCCAACTATACGGGGCCGCTTCGAGGAGACCCAAGCTCGAATACAGGCCTTCCGAGAAAGACTTCCCATTCTCCAACAAGAGAATTGGGAGCAATTCAACCGGGATCGGGGGAGACATAGGTAATTCTGTCTTCCTATAATCCTGCCTGGGGATAAGAGAAGGTGAATCTTCTCCCTGGGCGCGGATCGAAGACCCCTCTTGGAGATGTCGAGGAGTGAAAAGGCAGGATCGCTTGGTAAGCAAGCAGGCGCCAACTCCCAATTCTTTCTCTTCTTTCTTTTTTTATGAAATCGTGTACAACAACCTTAACCGCACAAGCCGGGACTGGGCCTACCTCCATCCCTATCCCTAGAGGAGCCGTATGAGGCGGAAGCTCCACGTACGGTTTTGAAGCCGAGCCTTTCCAGCAATGGGGCTTAGGGGCCGATATGATGATTGGTTTAGGTAAGGCGGCCGGCCTACTACGGGCACCTGTAGGGATTAGTGCGTGAGACCGCGATCCACAAACTGACGCATGGGACTCACCCTTTACTTGGAAATAAAGAGGGGAAAGATAGCATGTCACAAGAGCGAGGCGAGGTCTGGAACCCTACTGCGAGAGGGACGCCTCGTGAGCCGGGCTTCTAGAGATGAGGCCTTTTGGCGAAGCCAAGTCAATTTCGGGCCACCAAACCCTGCAACTGATGAGAAGGCCCTATGGAGTAAAGGGAAGCGTGTACGTTGTCACACTCCCGGCCTTCCAAAGGTGCCTAGAGGACGGGCCAGACGCAGCAGAGCGACAACCCGGGAGCGGATTCCCCACCGGCAGGGGGGCAGGAGACGGCCATCTCGAGGCACATCACAACCTACAGGCAAGATCGGCGAGACCTGGGAAGGCAACCCAACCCGATTGAGAGTCAGAGGATCCATAGTACCTGCAGCCCCACAGACTTCATATTCAACATTTTTTAAAGCGGGGGGAAGGGATCTCTTTTCTGCAATGGAAAAAAAGGAGCAGATTTGACTCGGCACAACCTAACGATACATCCAATACCAATGATCTGCGCCGCGTTGCTAGATCTCTGCTCTAGAAAGCTATACAGGCAACAACAAAGGCGGTTTGACTCGGGGCTTTTAGTCATAACGGAAGTTCGAAGGACGAGTCTTGTTCTTTCCAAGAGTGCTTAGTAGCCGGTTGAGAGCCATGGCGGATGTGTCAATCTCTAACCTGGTTGGCGAAAAGCTGAACTCGACCATTGGTCGACATGCACAAGGTCGTATCTTAAGGTGCATGATTTGTGGGAAGTCACGGGTGGCACATAAACAGTCTCACCCAGCCAGCCAGACTGTTGACCAGCGTAGCGTGGAACCAGAAGGCAGAGAGAGCTTATAATCATGCCGGAAGAGAGGTCTGCCAGAGCTATTTCAGTATGGGCAGCAGTGGAGTTGTCAAGAACATGAAGAGGCAAATCTCCATCTTCGCTGCGAGAGTCTGTCTGAGGAACGGGGGGCTCAGAGGGAGGTTGAATACTCGACCGATAGGGAGAGGGAGGTGTGCCACAAAAAAAAAAAGGATTTTCAGGAAAAGTAACCATTTAGAAAAAGGACTGAGCAGGCTCGGAAGTGGGCTGATAGGAGGTCAAAGAGTGGAAGGTAAGATTATCCATAGAATCACATGGCTATAGACTCTGAGGTGACAAGCATTGACTAGGAGGAGGGTCATAGCAACGATAATCCGTGTGATTATCAGCTTCAGAAAGCCAACTCTCGAAAGAAAAAAGCCATTTCCCGAGGTGCGCTCATTTCAAGTAGAATAGAACAAGTACTCCCAAAGACCTTGAGGCAAGAATGGGTGGGGGAGTCCGAGAGGGGGTTCGGAGAAATGTCAGAAAGAACGGAAGACGAAAGACGGTGAATCAGATAGACGAAGGTTAGGACGACCTCTGCCCAGAACTCTATAAAGAATAGACAATAGCAATAGGGTAAGGTAAAGCAAGCAAGACTGATTGCACACGCCTAAAGGAAGCAAGGTGAGGATAGAAGAAGCCAACCTGCCAACAAGTAAGCCCCTCTTTCGAGTTCTAGAGCTAAAGTAAGGTATGTATGCGTAGTTAGTAATCCCACCAGCGCTGTAGGTTCTAGAGTAGGGGGTAGACCTGGTACTAGAGCTAGATCTATTTCATTATCAGTATGGGAAGGTTCTAAACCAGCTAGAGGAAGCGGGATAGCATAAGCAAACCAGCCAACCCCGCGTTCTGTTCTATAGTAAAAAATTCCCTCTAACCTGGTGCTGTAGTATACCCTGTAATCCCAGGTGCTGGAGTGAGAGACTGGAAGAAGCCTCCCCCGCTCTAACCCTCTTGCCCAGCCTTTAGCCTACCCCTTTTTAGTTACCCTTTCGCTAGAGTACCCATCGTTCTATAGCTATAGAAATTCCCTTTTGCCAGAACTCGAGTTGGGAAGCGTGATAGAAAGAAAGCTAGCCCAGGTGAAATCGTATCCCTTTTTTTAGAGGTTTGAATCCCCCGGGATATCTCGTAAGGAAGGGAGACTCAAAATCATTTCAGTCAGCTATGTAGCTGTAGTAGTAAGCCTGTCAGGAAGGTTATATTAAGCAAACCAGTAAGTTAGTGATTCATTCAAAGTCTAGCCCTGGTGCTGGTGTATGCACTTATGCTGCCTTCACTCAAAAGAAAGAGAAAGCACTATCAAAGAAGCAAGGGATGAAGGAGAAGGCCTTCCGCCCTATAACAGTAGAAGAAAGCCCTTACCCAAGCAAGTTTTCTATTTACGTAGGTGAATCAAGTACAACAACATCTATAGCTTTCACGTGGCGAGCTACTAGAGTACTTCACTCCCTAACCCTACTTCACTGCCTCTCCCTTTGGTCGAGAAGTAAACTAACCTTACCTGTCTTAGAACTGAGACTGAGCAGATAGATAAAAGAAGCAAGCTACCTGGGCCTATTTGAAAGCTGATTATGAACATTTCTTTGACTGATACCCCGCTCTTTCAAGTGATCAAAGAAGTCAAGTTGCTTATCACGTTGCCTTCTAGGAGAAATAGAGTGGTTAGGTGAGATGCGAGGAACTTGCTTGAAACTTCGCCTGAGCTTACTGCGACTGCTGGGGCATTTAGGACAACTCGTTTACTGAGCACAACCCACAACGGTAGCTCGGGACAGTTAAGACAAGACGGTTGCCTCTCCGAGAAAGGGTCAAGAAGGCCCAGGCCTACGATTGGAAAGCTAAAGCCTTCCCTTAGAAAGCGCCGGATTGAGATGAAACTGCTTCTTCTGCCCACAAGGCCGTAGTAAGCAACCTTTGCGTAGAGGTCAGTTTTAGCTTTACTAGACTGAGATCTTTAGCTTGACTCTTTCTCCTTTCTCTTTCTCTTTTCTTGCGGAATGGGAAGGATGGCTAGTTGGAGGGTTGATCCTTCTCTCTTTGCTTATGAAATCTGAACTTCTTAACTCGACTCTCAGTACTATCGGTTTCGTCGCTGTCCTACCGCCTATGGTCACTACTATAAAGAAAAGAAACCGGTTCAACTGTAGCTTAGACCGGACAGGTGGTGGGTCAGCTGACTCAATCCAATCAATTGCTTTCACTCGGGTTGGAGTTGGAAGGTGACTGGGACACTCAACTAATAGCGGGCTTTTGCGTACGAAAATCAGTCTCTTTTCCCTATCTAAGCTATATCAACATAGCCAACTAGAGAACTCATCCGCTTGTCAATTCTTGGTGTAATACTCATTTGTCAATTCTTGGTGTCAGAATTTTTCATTGATCAGGTGTGCTCAGTCTCATCCGTGTAAGAATTAGGAATTCCTTTTCCAACTCGTCCCGGAATGGGCGTTATGGCAAAGAACAAGAAGAAAACAAAAGGAGAAATTTGTCCAATAGTAACAAATGGTGCCTCCACTGGTTGACATCCGATCCAACCTAGTAGTAAGCAATCCGCCAAAAGCAACCAAAAGATTCCTTGGTGAATCGGGCGAAAACTTGAACTACGCACATACATACTTTTAAAAAAGGTAAAGCCAACAGACATATAAAAACTGGTGCTATTGCGGCTACACCTCCCGATTTGTCAGGTATACTACGAAGAATGGCATAGATCGGTAGGAAATACCATTCCGGCACAATATGAGGCGGGGTGGACATCGGATTAGCAGGTATATAATTGTCGGGATGCCCTAAAACATTAGGAGCATAAAAAATCCAAATGGAAAAAAAGATAGCAAAAGCTACCCAACCTACTAGATCCTTTACATAAAAATAAGGGTAAAAAGAAATTTTATCCATCTCTGAATGTACACCCAATGGATTATTTGATCCATATTGATGCAATGCAGCCAGATGAAGAAGACTGGCGCCTACTAAAATAAAGGGGAGTAAATAATGAAGACTAAAAAAACGATTTAAGGTGGCATTGTCCACGGAGAAACCACCCCAAAGCCAAGTCACTATGGTATCTCCTACTACAGGTATGGCGCTAGCTAAGCTTGTAATTACTGTAGCTCCCCAAAAGCTCATCTGACCCCAAGGTAGTACGTATCCTATAAAAGCTGTCACAATCATTAATAGGAAGATTACAACTCCGAGACACCAAACAAATTCCCTAGGACTGCTATAACTCGCATAATATAAACCGCGAAAAATATGAAGGTAAACCACAATGAAAAACATACTTGCCCCATTAGCATGCATATAACGGAGCAACCAGCCCCCTTCAACATCTCTCATAACGTGTTCTACGCTGTTGAAAGCTAGATCCACATGAGGTGTGTAATGCATAGCTAAAAAAACGCCAGTCACTATCTGAATGACTAAACAAATACCAGCTAACGAACCGAACCCCCACCAATAACTAAGATTGCTCGGGGTTGGATAATCTATCAAATGCTGATTAAGTGTGGAGGATATAGGTTGTTTAAGAAGAGAGAATCGTTGGTTCCTTATAGTCATTTCTCTTTCCTATCGTGACAACTCTTGTTCCCCCACCTTTTTAGCGTTCTGGGGCCCTACTTAACTAACTATATATATTCTATATATAGTTACCTTTCTTCCAACTCCGAAGGATGTAGGGGGTATACAGCGAAAGAAGCGTCGAAGGGGTCATCCTGGGTTACTGAAAAGTCGTCCGACTGCTCGGTGATCAAATCAGAGAGATTTTGACCGCTTTATCTTCCCTCCAGCCCTCTCGGACTGATCATCTTTCTGGAACAAAGCAAGCTTAGGAATGAATCTAATGGAAATTTAGGTCTCTGTCCGCTTGGAAGATTCTTATTTCCTCTTCGGTGAAAGAGGGCAAAGGCGTGTGGGAGAAAGAATTCTAAAAGGAGAGAATCTTTCGTCCACCACACCAAGCGGGACAGAGTGCGACCCCTAAACAATTGGAGGTTCTCGCTCATCTCTTGGGATCCATATCATCTGAAAACTTTTCCTGTTCCATTAGCATAGCTAAATTTGAATAGGATGACTCAGTGTCAGGAAAAGTAAGCCCCCCTTGCCTTGATTGAATTTGGCTTCGCTGCGCCCTGAATCAATTAAAAAGCTTATTGATTTGATTCATCCCATTTCATTTAGGCGAGAGGGAGGCTGTCAGTCACCTGAGCTACGGATTTGTCGGTTGGGAGATTCTTGAAATTGAGAAAAAAAAGGCCCTCGGGTCCCGACCCACAAATGAATAGGAAGCGGGGCGAGGGTCTTTCATTAAAGGGGGAAAAGAAGGGTGGGGCTTTGTTCTGGGGGGGCCGCCTTTCGCAGCTTTAGAAAGGAGAGAATTTTTTAAAGTCACTCTCTCCAACCCTTTCTTTTCTATCTATCCTTAGAAGTAGGGCGAGAGAAAGTCAATATGATGTGCGTTGGTTTTTCCAACGAAACTAAGGGCTTTTTTGTCTTTATCATTCGAAGGGCTCAGTCCCACACTCTGACTTCAATGATGGGAACAACCTCCGCACTCCGGTGCTCCAATGAACAACAGTTCTCCGCCTTACTCTATTTAGAATAGTGGTCGATCCCTCGGGTAAGTTATGAATATAACTTAATGTTATGTTCACGCGGTGATATTCTTTCTTTTCAAGAGTACTACCCTGTACGTAACGTAGTCTATGTCTGGGGAGCATACTTGACAGGAGATAGACAGAGGCGGTAGAGAGGTCCCCCAGCCCCGTTAGCATCTTCGATGCTAGATAAGGGGTTACTCCGTTAGGTCTTTAAGGTCCGGAGCCGGCCGGTAATGGATCTACTTACCTTGCTTATGGACCAGCTGCAGAGCTAACCCTTGTTCTATTGGTTTGGTGGTTGCTACCAAAACGATTTCTTTATGCCTATCAAAGAACCTCAAGATGCTAATCCACGACGATAAGAGAAATTCGAAAGAACTCATATATGGAACGGGGGCGACCCGTGAAAAGACATCGCTTTCTTACTCGTGCAAAGGAACTTTTTCTTGGCAACTTGGAAAACTTATAACGATCTTTGTCCCGCATATCACTAGTAAGATCGGGATCTTTACAAAAGTCTTTTTCCCTTCCTCAATCATCCCTGTCCAAGTACTCTCCCACTTGACCTCTCTCTCTCGATATCTCCCTTCTTCTCTCCTTGCCTCTACAGTTCTTTCTCACATCTGAACTCAATGCCGAGCCACCTGTGACTCACTCCACTACATCTAGTTGTCCCTACTCAAATGCTTCATTGCTGCCTTCCACTACAGCAGTGGACACATCACCTGCTCTTGATCCAAGTCGTAGTTCTCCTGAGGCACCACCTCCTTCTTCTTCTATGTTCCGCATGCAGTCGATATCTCCAACTCCACTCCTACTTATACCAAAGCTGCCATTCACATTATGGTCTGGAGATCGAAGAGAAATGGCACATCTTTTTTACCCTCTGTAAAAGATACTTGCTGTCTAGCCCCCAAAACCACTTGTCTATTCTTACCCGCCTGCACACCCACGTTATTCCACTAGGGGGATCTTTCTGCAAGCAGCCGGCTGTAAGGAACATACGTGCATAATCCCCCGCAAGAATCTCAAGTTCTTGTTCGAGAATCAACTGCACATGAATAAGCTCTTCCTTACGCCTTCAAGGAGGAAGCGGCTTGATGCCAAAATTCCCGGGAATATGCTGTTGCCAGCGTCCTCATCATCGACCTTTGGTGGGCTCTCCCCGATTGAGGAACTTTCAACTGGGGACTCCGATGAGAGGATGCTCGCGGAGAATGCTCCCGCGCCCTTACTACGCTCTTGCACTATTAGCCCGTTCGATTTCGTTCTGTATGAAAGATTTCGACATCACCAACTACTGAAGACTATTTGTCCGCTAACTATTGCATCATCGGCCTGTCTCCACATTTCGGGCCTCGGGAGAGGAGGACATTGATCGAGCTTTTCCATGCCTAATTCCAGTTTAGGGTAAAGACCTAGAGCGGGCTACGGATCTATACCAAGCCCGTTACGCTATAATTCATTGAAGTTGATCCCGAAGTTGTGGTCTATCCCGTTGTAGTAGTCTCTATTTATTCATCCCAAGAATGAACTCTCCTTTGTTTCACGGGATGATCGTCTGATATCATTGATAAATTGGAAGAAGTGTTATCGAACGATTTCCTGCAATTATTCCCAGTATGGAATGAGTAAAGAATCAAGCTACAAGTCTCGATCTATACAAAACGCACTGGGTTTTTGTCTTTCTTTTTTTATGGTATGCCCCTTCTCAAGAAGAAGGAAGAACGAGCAAACTAGACTAGAATGTGTGTCCAACTAGAATCCTTGAGACAATTCTTACTAATAAGACTGGCACATGCTGAGCGAAGACCAGTATCGCAAACTCAAGCGCGAGACAGAATCATGAAGCTATTTACGTGTAGGTCTATAGTAGTAGCAACGGAGAGACATTAAGACGGAGGGTACCACTATCATGTAGGTGTCTTAAATGAGAATGCGTCCAGATATAAGTGCTTTAAACAAATAAGGGCGCTCTTCCCCGAGTTTGAGGGGAGGCAGATAAATGTCAAAGTACACAAAGGATGGGGAAGAATCTGCCGATATATACCTAAAATGGAAAAAAAGAAAGTGGTATGGGGCGAATACAGCCTTAAGCAGATATTGGAAATTGGAGATGCAAGTGCGAAAGACCAAGCTATTCCATACAAGCCAGAAAAGACAGGAGGAGCCGTTGTTATAGAGAAAGTCATGAAGTACGACGAATGGTATGATGCCCTCGAAGATCCCGCCCTGAAGGATACTCTTATTAGATCGTATTCAAATCTGAGGGGACTATTTGAAGATCTCAAGGTTGCAAAAGATAGGCAATCGAACGTAGGCGAAAGACTAGTTCAATTTTGAAAGGAAAAAGGATTCCCCGAACAACGGATTTTCCGAAACAACCGATTCCCCGACTCGACTTATTCCACCAGACAACAGCGGTTTCAGTTTCCACGCCTTTTAAGAACACTCTTCTGAAAGACCGTACAAATGGGGGTGATTCATACATATCTTCCCGCATTCAAGTCAGATAGAACTTTTGGGAAGCTCCAGAATAGACTCCGTGATTGAGGATCCTTTTAGGCGAAAGCCCCTACAGATATTCAACTTGACCCAGAAGCCTTTCACCCAGTCGTCATGCCAGCATCCAATCTCCGTAACG
>CAWUPB010000586.1:0-28432 GCA_963924115.1 Dovyalis caffra | reverse complement strand
TCCATCGAAATGGTTCTAAAACTACTCAAAACTTGGTCGGCCATTTTTGGTCGGCAATCAATCTCAACTCGATAGTCGAGGCCGAATGAGTCTCACGTGGTTGTCACTTTGGCTATGATGTAGGTCCCAGAAACCTCAAACGAGCAATTACGGTTTCTCTATATGATTGTTTCATGCTCGTTCACATCGGCCACTTCGAGGAACTGGAAAGCTCGCATGCCCGCATTGTGTCGAAAAACTAAAAAAGTGTATTTTCTCGGCTTAAAAGTTATTTTTTTGCAAAAATGCCACGAGGTCATGACCAAAGCGTGATGAGTTTTTATCGTTGGCTCGTTTGCCATCGAGCTCGGTTCTAAAACTACTAAAAACTTGGTTGAGCCATTTTTGGGCGAAAATCAACCTCGACTCACTGATCGAAGGCGGATGACGTCTCTGTGGTTGTCACTTTGGCTATGATGTAGGTCCCAAAAACCTCAATCAAGCCAATTATAGCCTCTCTAGAGATTGTTTCATGCTTCGTTCACATCGGCCCTTCTAATAACTCGAAAGCTCGCATGCCCGCATTGTCTCGAAAAACTAAAAAAGTGTATTTTCTCGTCCTAAATGTCTTTTTTTTGCAAAAATCAACCCCAGGTCAGTGGACAAAGGCGATGAGCTTTTATCGTTAGGCTCGTTTCCATCGAAATGGGTCTAAAACTACTCAAAACTTGGTCGGCCATTTTTGGGCGAAAATCGACCTCGGCTCACGGTCGAGGGCGATGAGTCTCCGTGGGTATCACTTTGGCTATGATGTAGGTCTCAAAGACTTCAAACGAGCAATTATAGTTTCTCTATAGCTTCTTTTACGCTCGTTCACATCGTCCCTTCCGGTAACTCAAAAACTCGCATGCCTACATAGTCTCGAAAAACTAAAAAAGTGTATTTTCTCGGCCTAAATGTCGTTTTTTTCCAAAAATCGCCCACAGGTCATGGCCAAAGGCGATGAGTTTTTATCATTGGCTCGTTTGCCAGCGATTTGGGTCTAAAAATGCCCAAAACTTGGTCGGTCATTTTTGGGCGAAAACCAACCTCAACTCACGATCAAGGTCGATGAGCCTCTGTGGTTGTCACTTTTGCTATGATGTAGGTCCCAAAAACCTCAAATGAGTAATTAAAATTTCTCTATAAATTTATTCACGCTCGTTCACTTGGCCCTTCCGGGAACTCGAAAGCTCGCATGCCGCATTGTCTCGAAAAACTAAAAAAGTGTATTTTCTCATCCTAAATGTTTTTTTTTCAAAAATCACCCCCGAGTCATGGCCAAAGGCGATGAGTTTTTATCATTGGCTCTTTTGCCATCGAGCTGGATCTAAAGCTGCTCAAAACTTGGTCGGCCATTTTTGGGCGAAAATCGACTCTCGGCTCACGGTCGAGAGCGATGAGTCTCTGTGGTTATCACTTTGGCTATGATGTAGGTCCCAAAAACCTCGGACGAGCAATTACGGTTTCTCTATAGATTCTTTCACGCTCGTTCACATCATCCCTTCCGGTAACTCGAAAGCTCGCATGCCGCATTGTCTCGAAAAACTAAAAAAGTGTATTTTCTCGGCCTAAATATCGTTTTTTTTAAATCGCCCCAGAGTCATGGCCAAAGGCGATGAGTTTTTATCGTTGGCTCGTTTGCCATTGAGCTGGGCTTAGAGCGCTCAAAACTTGGTCGGTCATTTTTGGGCGAAAATCAACCTCAACTAACAATCAAGGCCGATGAGTCTCTATGGTTGTCACTTTGGCTAGATGTAGGCACGAAAAACCTCAAACGAGTAATTAGAGTTTCTATATAAATTTTTTCACGCTCGTTCCACCGGCCATTCCGGGAACTCGAAAGCTCGCATGCCCGCATTGTCTCGAAAAAATAAAAAAGTGTATTTTCTCGGCCTAAATGTGATTTTTTTTCAAAAATCGCCCCCAAGTCAAGGCCAAGGCGATGACTTTTTATCGTTGGCTCGTTTGCCATCAAGCTGGGTCTAAATGCGCTCAAAACTTGGTCGGGCATTTTTGGGAAAAAATCAACCTCATCTCACGGTCGAGGGCAATGAGTCTCTGTGGTTGTCACTTTGGCTATGATGTAGGTCCCAAAAACCTCAAATGAGCAATTACGGTTTCTCTATAGATTCTTTTACGCTCATTCACATCGGCCCTTCCGGTAACTCGAAAGCTCGCATCACTGCATTGTCTCGAAAACCTAAAAAAGCGTATTTTCTCGGCCTAAATGTCGTTTTTTTCAAAAAATCGCCCCGAGTCATGGCAAAGGCGATGAGTTTTTATCATTGGCTCGTTTGCCATTGAGCGAGTCTAAAAGCTTGCACAAAACTTGGTCGGCCATTTTTGGGCGAAAATCAACCTTAACTCACAAACAAGGTAGATGATTCTCGTGGTTGTCACTTTGGCTATGATGTTGGTCCCAAAAACCTCAAACGAGTAATTAAAATTTCTCTAAAAATTGTTTCACGCTTCTTCACGCCGGCCCTTCCGGGAACTCGAAAGCTCGCATGCCGCATTGTCTCGAAAAAGTTAAAAAGCGTTTTTCTTGGCCTAAAAGTCTTTTTTTTGCAAAAATCAACCCTAGGTAGTGGACAAAGGCGATGAGTTTTTATTGTTAGGTCGTTTTCCATCGAAATGGTTCTAAAACTACTCAAAACTTGGTCGGTCATTTTTGGTCGGAAATCGATCTCAACTCATAGTCGAGGCCGATGAGTCTGCGTGGTTGTCACTTTGGCTATGATGTAGGTCCCAAAAACCTCGAACGAGCAATTTCGGTTTCTCTATTGATTGTTTCACGCTCGTTCACACGGCCCTTCCGGGAACTCGAAAGCTTGCATGCTGCATTGTGTGAAAAAACTAAAAAAGTCTATTTTCTCGGTTTAAATGTCGTTTTTTTTTCAAAAGCGCCCCTGAGTCATGACCAAAGGTGATGAGTTTTTATCGTTGGCTCGTTTGCTATCGAGCTGGGTCTAAAACTACTCAAAACTTGGTTAGCCATTTTTGGGCGAAAATCAACCTCAACTCACGATCAAGGTAGATGAGTCTCTGTGGTTGTCACTTTGGCTATGATGTTGTTCCCAAAAACCTCAAACGAGTTATTAAAATTTCTCTAGAAATTTTTTCATGCTTCTTCACACCGGCCCTTCCGGGAACTCGAAAGCTCGCATGCCGCATTGTCTCGAAAAACTAAAAAAGTGTTTTTCTTGGCCTAAAAGTCCTTTTTTTTGCAAAAATCAACCCTAGGTAGTGGACAAAGGCGATGAGTTTTCATTGTTAGGTCGTTTCCATCGAAATGGGTCTAAAACTACTCAAAACTTGGTCGGCCATTTTTGGGCAATAATCGACCTCGGCTCACGGTCAAGGGCGATGGGTCTACGTGGTTGTCACTTTGGCTATGATGTAGGTCCCAAAAACCTCAAACGAGCGATTACGGTTTCTCTATAGGTTCTTTCACGCTCGTTCACATCGGCCCTTCCCGGTAACTCGAAAGCTCGCATGACCGCATTGTCTCGAAAAACTAAAAAAGTGTATTTTCTCGGCCTAAATGTCATTTTTTTCGAGAAATCGCCCCGAGTCAAGGCAAAGGCGATGAGTTTTTATCGTTGGCTCGTTTGCCATCGAGCTGGGTCTAAATGCGCTCAAAACTTGGTCGAGCATTTTTGGGTAAAAATCAACCTCATCTCACGGTCGAGGCCGATGAGTCTCCGTGGTTGTCACTTTGGCTATGATGTAGGTCCCAAAAACCTCAAACGAGCAATTTCGGTTTCTCTATTGATTGTTTCACGCTCGTTCACACGGCCCTTCCGGGAACTCGAAAGCTTGCATGCACGCATTGTGTGAAAAAACTAAAAAAGTCTATTTTCTCGGCTTAAATGTCGTTTTTTTTTTCAAAAGCGCCCCGAGTCATGGCCAAAGGCGATGAGTTTTTATCGTTGGCTCGTTTGCTATCGAAGCTGGGTCTAAAACTACTTAAAACTTGGTTAGCCATTTTTGGGCGAAAATCAACCTCAACTCACGATCAAGGTCGATGAGTCTCTGTGGTTGTCACTTTGGCTATGATGTTGGTCCCAAAAACCTCGAAACGAGTAATTAAAATTTCTCTAGAAATGTTTTCACGCTTCTTCACACCGGCCCTTCCGGGAACTCGAAAGCTCGCATTACCGCATTGTCTCGAAAAACTAAAAAAGTGTTTTTCTTGGCCTAAAAGTCTTTTTTTTTTGCAAAAATCAACCACTAGGTAGTGGACAAAGGCGATGAGTTTTTATTGTTAGGTCGTTTTCCATCGAAATGGTTCTAAAACTACTCAAAACTTGGTCGGTCATTTTTGGTCGGAAATCAATCTCAACTCATAGTCGAGGCGGATGAGTCTACTGTGGTTGTCACTTTGGCTATGATGTAGGTCCCAAAAACCTCAAACGAGCAATTTCGGTTTCTCTATTGATTGTTTCACGCTCGTTCACGCAGGCCCTTCCGGGGAACTCGAAAGCTTGCATGCTCGCATTGTGTGAAAAAACTAAAAAAGTCTATTTTCTCGGCTTAAATGTCGTTTTTTTTTCAAAAGCGCCCGAGTCATGACCAAAGGTGATGAGTTTTTATCGTTGGCTCGTTTGCTATCGAGCTCGGGTCTAAAACTACTTAAAACTTGGTTAGCCATTTTTGGGCGAAAATCAACCTCAACTCACAATCAAGGCCGATGAGTCTCGTGGTTGTCACTTTGGCTATGATGTTGTTCCCAAAAACCTCGAAACGAGTTATTAAAATTTCTCTAGAAATTTTTTCATGCTTCTTCACACCGGCCCTTCCGGGAACTCGAAAGCTCGCATGCCGCATTGTCTCGAAAAACTAAAAAAGTGTTTTTCTTGGCCTAAAAGTCCTTTTTTTTGCAAAAATCAACCACTAGGTAGTGGACAAAGGCGATGAGTTTTCATTGTTAGGTCGTTTCCATCGAAATGGGTCTAAAACTACTCAAAACTTGGTCGGCCATTTTTGGGCAATAATCAACCTCGGCTCACGGTCAAGGGCGATGGGTCTCGTGGTTGTCACTTTGGCTATGATGTAGGTCCCAAAAACCTCGAACGAGCGATTACGGTTTCTCTATAGGTTCTTTCACGCTCGTTCACATCGGCCCTTCCGGTAACTCGAAAGCTCGCGTGCCGCATTGTCTCGAAAAACTAAAAAAGTGTATTTTCTCGGCCTAAATGTCATTTTTTTCGAGAAATCGCCCCCGAGTCAAGGCGAAGGCGATGAGTTTTTATCGTTGGCTCGTTTGCCATCGAGGCGGGTCTAAATACGCTCGAAACTTGGTCGAGCATTTTTGGGTAAAAATCAACCTCATCTCACGGTCGAGGCCGATGAGTCTACGTGGTTGTCACTTTGGCTATGATGTAGGTCCCAAAAACCTCAAACGAGCAATTTCGGTTTCTCTATTGATTGTTTCACGCTCGTTCACACGGCCCTTCCGGGAACTCGAAAGCTTGCATGCTCGCATTGTGTGAAAAAACTAAAAAAGTCTATTTTCTCGGCTTAAATGTCGTTTTTTTTTCAAAGCTGCCCCCGAGGTCATGGCCAAAGGCGATGAGTTTTTATCGTTGGCTCGTTTGCTATCGAAGCTGGGTCTAAAACTACTTAAAACTTGGTTAGCCATTTTTGGGCGAAAATCAACCTCAACTCACGATCAAGGCCGATGAGTCTCGTGGTTGTCACTTTGGCTATGATGTTGGTCCCAAAAACCTCGAACGAGTAATTAAAATTTCTCTAGAAATGTTTTCACGCTTCTTCACATCGGCCCTTCCGGGAACTCGAAAGCTCGCATGCACGCATTGTCTCGAAAAACTAAAAAAGTGTTTTTCTTGGCCTAAAAGTCTTTTTTTTTTGCAAAAATCAACCACTAGGTAGTGGACAAAGGCGATGAGTTTTTATTGTTAGGTCGTTTCCATCGAAATGGGTCTAAAACTACTCAAAACTTGGTCGGCCATTTTTGGGCGATAATCGACCTCGGCTCACGAGTCGAGGGCGATGAGTCTACGTGGTTGTCACTTTGGCTATGATGTAGGTCCTAAAAACCTCGAACGAGCAATTACGGTTTCTCTATAGGTTCTTTCATGCTCGTTCACACCGGCCCTTCCGGTAACTCGAAAGCTCGCATGCCGCATTGTCTCGAAAAACTAAAAAAGTGTATTTTCTCGGCCTAAATGTCATTTTTTTTTCGAGAAATCGCCCCGAGTCATGGCCGAAGGCGATGAGTTTTTGTCGTTGGCTCGTTCACCATCGAATTGGGTCTAAAGCGCTCAAAACTTGGTCGGCCATTTTGTGCAACAATCGACCCAGTCGACGGTCGAGACGAATGAGTCTACATGGTTGTCACTTTAGCTATGATGTAGGTCACGAAACCTCGAACGAGAAATTACGGTTTCTCCATATATTGTTTCATGCTCGTTCACATCGGCCCTTCAAGGAAGTGGAAAGCTCGCATGCTTGCATTATCTCAAAAAACTAAAAAAGTGTATTTTCTTGGCTTAAAAGTTATTTTTTTGCAAAAATACCACGAGGTCATGCCCAAAGCGGATGAGTTTCTATTGTTGCCTCATTTGCCATCGAGCTGGGTCTAAAACTACTAAAAACTTGGTCGACCATTTTTGGGCGAAAATCAACCTCGGCTCATAGTCGAGGCGGATGCGTCTCTGTAGTTGTCACTTTGGCTATGATGTAGGTACCTAAAACATCAATCAAGCAATTATAGTTTCTCTATAGATTGTTTCATGCTCGTTCACATCGGCCACTTCTAATAACTCCAAAGCTCGCGTACCGCATTGTCTCGAAAAACTAAAAAAGTGTATTTTCTCATCCTAAATGTCTTTTTTTTTCCAAAATCACCCCCGAGGTCATGGCCAAAGGCGATGAGTTTTTATCGTTGGCTCGTTTGCCATCGAGCTGGGTCTAAAAGCTGCTCAAAACTTGGTCGGCCATTTTTGGGCGAAAATCAACCTCGGCTCGTAGTCGAGGGCGATGAGTACGTGTGGGTATCACTTTGGCTATGATGTAGGTCTCAAAGACTTCAAACGAGCGATTACAATTTCTCTATAGCTTCTTTTACGCTCGTTCACATCGTCCCTTCCGGTAACTCAAAAACTCGCATGCCTACATAGTCTCGAAAAACTAAAAAAATGTATTTTCTCGGCATAAATGTCGTTTTTTTCCAAAAATCGCCCCTAGGTCATGGGCGAAGGCGATGAGTTTTTATCGTTGGCTCGTTTGCCATTGAATTGGGTCTAAAAATGCCCAAAACGTGATCGGTCATTTTTGGGCGAAAACCAACCTCAACCACGATCAAAGGTGATGAGCCTCTGTGGTTGTCACTTTGGCTATGATTTAGGTCCCAAAAACCTCGAATGAGTAATTAAAATTTCTCTATAAATTTTTTCACGCTTATTCACAGGCCCTTCCGGGAACTCGAAAGCTCGCATGCGCGTTGTCTCGAAAAACTAAAAAATTGTATTTTCTCGGCCTAAAAGTTATTTTTTTGCAAAAATCAACCCCGGGTAGTGGACAAAGGCAATGAGTTTTTATTGTTATTTCGCTTTCCATCGAAATGGGTCTAAAACTACTCAAAACTTGGTCGGTCATTTTTGGTCGAAAATCAACCTCGGCTCGCGGTCGAGGTCGATGAGTCTCGTGGTTGTCACTTTGGCTACGATGTAGGTCCCAAAAACCTCAAACCGGCAATTTCGGTTTCTCTATTGATTGTTTCACGCTCGTTCACCGAGCCCTTCCGGGAACTCGAAAGCTCGCATTACGCATTGTCTCGAAAAACTAAAAAAGTCTATTTTCTCGGCCTAAATGTCGTTTTTTTCAAAAATCGCCCTCGAGGTCATGGCCAAAGGCGATGAGTTTTTATCGAAGGCTCATTTGCCATCGAGCCGGGTCTAAAGCTGCTCAAAACTTGGTCGGCCATTTTTGGGCGAAAATTAACCTCGGCTCACGGTCGAGGGCGATGAGTCTCTGTGGTTGTCACTTTGGCTATGATGTAGGTCCCAAAAACCTCAAACGAGCAATTACGGTTTCTCTATAGATTCTTTCACGTTCGTCCACATCGGCCCTTCCGGTAACTCGAAAGCTCGCATGCACGCATTGTCTCGAAAAACTAAAAAAGTGTATTTTCTCTGCCTAAATGTTGTTTGTTTTTGAAAAATCACCCACTAGGTCATGGCGAAAGGCGATGAATTTTTATCGTTGGCTCGTTCGCCATCGAGCGGGTCTAAAGCACTCGAAACTTGGTCGGCCATTTTTGGGCGATAATCGACCACGAGTGACGGTCGAGGCGAATGAGTCTCTATGGTTGTCACTTTGGCTATGATGTAGGTCCCAAAAACCTCAAACGAGAAATTACGGCTTCTGCATAGGTTGTTTCATGCTCGTTCACATCGGCCATTCAAGGAAGTCGAAAGCTCACATGCCGCATTGTCTCGAGAAACTAAGAAAGTGTATTTCCTCGGCATAAATGTCGTTTTTTTCAAAAATCGCCCCGAGTCGGGCCAAAGGCGATGAGTTTTTATCGTTGGCTCGTTTGCCATTGAGCTAGGGTCTAAAATTGCTAAAAAATTAGTCGACCATTTTTGGGCGAAAATCAACCTCGACTCACGGTCGAGGCGATGAATCTCTGTGGTTGTCACTTCGGCTATCATGTAGGTCCCAAAAACCTCAAACGAGTAATTAAAGTTTCTCTATAAATTTTTTCACGCTCATTCACATCGGGCCTTCGAGGAACTCGAAAGCTCGCATGCCGCATTGTCTCGAAAAAATAAAAAAGTGTACTTCCTCGGCATAAATGTCATTTTTTTGCAAAAATCACCCCAATGTCATGGCTAAAGGCGATGAGTTATTATCATTGGCTCGTTTGCCATTGAGCTGGGTCTAAAGCTACTTAAAACTTGGTCGGCCATTTTTGGGCGAAAATCGACCTCGGCTCACGGTTGAGGCCGATGAGTCTATGTGGTTGTCACTTTGGCTATGATGTAGGTCCCAAAAACCTCAAACCGGCGATTATAGTTTCTCTATAGATTATTTTACGTTCGTTCACATCGGATCTTCTAGTAACTCGAAAGGCTGGCATGCCCGCATTGTGTCGAAAAACTAACAAAGTCTATTTTCTCGACCTAAAAGTAATTTTTTTGCAAATATCACCTCGGGTAATAGAAAAAAGCAATGAGTTTTTATCATTAGCTCGTTTGCCATCGAGCTTGGATCTAAAGCTGCTCAAAACTTGGTTGATCATTTTTAGGAGAAAATCAACCTCGACTCACGGTCGAGGCAGATGAGTCTCGTGGTTGTCACTTTGGCTATGATGTACGTTTGAACAACCTCAAACCGGGAATTATAGTTTCTCTATAGATTGTTTCATGCTCGTTCACATCGACCCTTCCGGGAACTCGAAAGCTCGCGTGCCGCATTGTCTCGAAAACTAAAAAAATATATTTTATCGACCTAAACGTCGTTTTTTGCAAAAATCAACCACTAGGTCAAGGCCAAAGGCAATGGGTTTTTATCGTTGGCTCGTTTGCCATCAAACTAGGTCTAACATTTCTCAAAACTTGGTCGGCCATTTTTAGGCGAAAATGAACGTCGGCTCATAGTAGAGGCAGATGAGTCTACTATGATTGACACTTTGGCTAGGATGTACATCCCAAAAACCTCAAACCGGGAATTATAGTTTTTCTATAAATTGTTTCACGCTCATTCGCATCGGCCCTTTCGGGAATCGAAAGCTCGCATGCCGTTTTGTCTCGAGAAACTAAAAAGCTGTATTTTCTCCGACTAAACGTCATTTTTTGGAAAAACACCCCTAAGTCATGGCCGGAGGCAATGAGTTTTTATCGATTGCTCATTTGCCATCGAATTGGGTCTAAAGCTGTTCAAAACTTTATCGGTCATTGTTTTGCGAAAATCAATCTCGGCTCACGGTCGAGGCGGATGAGTCTTTGTGGTTGTCACATTGGCTATGATGTACGTCCTAACCACCTCAAACCGGGAATTATAGTTTATCTATAGATTGTTTCACGCTCGTTCACACTAAACCTTCCAAGAACTTGAAAGCTCGCATACCGCATTATCTCAAAAAACTAGAAAAGTGTATTTTCTCCATAAAAATGATGTTTTTTTGAAAAAATCACTCCCAAGTCATGGCCGGAGGCGATGAGGTGTTATCAACGGCTCATTTCCCATCGAATTGGGTCTAAAGCTGCTCAAAACATGGTCGGTAATTTTTGGGCGAAAATCAACCTTAGCACGTAGTCGAAACCAATGAGTCTCGTGGTTGTCACTTTGGCTATGATGTAGGTCCCAAAAACCTCAAACCGGTAATTATAATTTCTCTATAGATTGTTTCACGCTCATTCACACCGGCCCTTCTAGAAACTCAAAAGCTTACATGCCGCATCGTCTCGAAAAACTAAAGAAGTGTATTTTCTCTGCCTAAAAGTCATTTTTTTGAAGAAATCACCCCCGGGTCATGGCCTAAGGAAATGAGTTTTATCTTTGACTCGTTTGCCATCAAGCTGGGTCTAAAATTACTCAAAACATAGTCGGCTATTTTTGAGCGAAAATAAACCACGGCTCAAAGTTAAGGACGATGAGTCTTTGTGGTTGTCACTTTAGTTATGATGTACATACCAAAAATCTCAAACCAAGAATTATAGTTTCCCTCTAGATTGTTTCACGCTCGTTCACACCGGCCCTCCGGGAACTCGAAAGCTCACATGCCGTATTGTCTCGAAAAACTAAAAAACCATATTTTCTCATCTTAAATGTTGTTTTTTTGCAAAAATCACCCCTAAGTCATGGCTAAAGGAAATTAGTTTTTATCAATTCTTTGGTTTGCCATCGAGCGAGGTCTAAAGCGCTCAAAACTTGGTTGCCCATTTTTGGGCGAAAATCAACCTCGGCTCCGGTCGAGGCGATAAGTCTCGTGGTTGTCACTTTGGCTATGATGTATGTTTGAACAACCTCAAACCAGAAATTATAGTTTCTCTATAGATTGTTTCATGCTCATTCACACCGAGCCTTCCAAGAACTCGAAAGATCGCATGCTCGTATAGTCTCGAAAAAAACTATAAAAATGTATTTTTCGACCTAAACGTTGTTTTTTTACAAAAATCAACACCATATCATGGCCAAAGGCAATGTGTTTTTATCGTTGGCTCGTTTGCCATCAAACTAGGTCGAACATTGCTCAAAACTTGGTCGGCCATTTTTGGGCAAAAATCAACCTCGGCTCATAGTCGAGGCCGATGAGTCTACGTGGTTGCCACATTAGCTATGATGTACATCCTAACAACCTTAATACGGGAATTATATTTTATCTATAGATTGTTTCATGCTCGTTCACACCAACCCTTCCGGGAACTCGAAAGCTCGCATGCACGCATTATCTCAAAAAACTAGAAAAGTGTATTTTCTCCACCAAAACATTGTTTTTTTTACAAAAATCACTCCCAAGTCATGCCCGAGAGGCAATGAGGTTTTATCGTTGGCTCGTTTCCCATCGAATTGGGTCTAAAGCTGCTCAAAACTTGGTCGGTAATTTTTGGGCAAAAATCAACCTCGGCTCGCGGTCGAGGCGAGTGAGTCTCTATGGTTGTCGGTTTGGCTATGATGTAGGTCCCAAAAACCTCGAACTAGCGATTACAATTTCTCTATAGATTGTTTCACGCTCTTTCACACCGGCCCTCCCGGGAACTCGAAAGCTCGCATTGTCTCGAAAAGCGAAAAAGTGTATTTTCTCGGCCTAAAAGTTATTTTTTGAAAAAATCATCCCAAGGTCATGGCTAAAGCCAATGAGTTTTATCGTTGGCTCGTTTGCCATCAAACTAGGTCTAAAGCTGCTCAAAACTTGGTCGGCCATTTTTGGGCGAAAATCGACTTCGAGTTCACACTTGAGGCCGATGAGTCTCTGTCGTCGTCACTTTAGCTATGATGTAGGTCCCAAAAACCTCATACCGGCAATTATAGTTTCTCCATAGATTATTTCACGCTCGTTCACACGGCCGCTTCCACGAAATTGAAAGCTCTCATGCTCGCATTGTCTCGAAAAACTAAAAAAGTGAATTTTTTCGACCTAAACGTCGTTTTTTTACAAAAATCACCCCCGAGTCATTGCCATGGGTGATGAGTTTTTATCGTTAGCTCGTTTGCCATCGAATTGGGTCTAAAACTCCTCGAAACTTGGTCGGCCATTTTTGGGCGAAAATCAACCTCGGCTCACGGTCGAGGCCGATGAGTCTCTATGGTTGTCGGTTTGGCTATGATGTAGGTCCCAAAAACCTCAAACCGGTAATTACAATTTCTCTATAGATTGTTTCACGCTCTTTCACAGCCGGCCCTCCCGGGAACTCGAAAGCTCGCATTGTCTCGAAAAAGCGAAAAAGTGTATTTTCTTGGCCTAAAAGATATTTTTTGAAAAAATCATCCCCGGGTCATGGCTAAAGCCAATGAGTTTTACCATTGGCTCGTTTGCTATCAAGCTGGGTCTAAAGCTGCTCAAAACTTGGTCGGCCATTTTTGGGCGAAAATCGACCTCGGTTCACGGTTGAGGCCGATGAGTCTACGTTATTGTCACTTTAGCTATGATGTAGGTCCCAAAAACCTCATACCAGCGATTATAGTTTCTCCATAGATTATTTCACGCTCGTTCACACCGGCCTTTCCACGAAATTGAAAGCTCTCATGCTCGTATTGTCTCGAAAAACTAAAAAAAGTGTATTTTCTCGGCCTAAACGTCGTTTTTTTCAAAAATCACCCCCGAGTCATTGCCATGCGTGATGAGTTTTTATCGTTGGCTCGTTTGCCATGGAGCTGGGTCTAAAGCTGCTCAAAACTTGGTCGGCGATTTTTGGGCGAAAATCAACCTCGGCTCACGGTCGAGGCGGATGAGTACGTATGGTTGTCACTTTGGCTATGATGTAGGTCCCAAAAACCTCGAAAGAGCGATTACATTTTCTCTTTAGATTGTTTCACGCTTGCTCACATCGGCCTTTCTAGTAACTTAAAAGCTCGCATGTCCGCATTGTCTCAAAAAACGAAAAAAGTGTAATTTCTCGGCCTAAAAGTAATTTTTTTGCAAAAATCGCCCCCGAGTCATGACCAAAGCCAATATTTTTTATCATTGGCTCGTTTGGCATCGAACTAGGTCTAAAGCTGCTCAAAACTTGGTCGGCCATTTTTGGGCAAAAATCAACCTCGGCTCACGGTCGAGGCCGAATAGTCTACGTGGTTGTCACTTTGGATATGATGTAGGTCCAAAAAACTTCAAACCAGCAATTATAGTTTCTCTATAGATTTTTTTACGCTCGTTCACATTGGACCTTCCTGGAACTCGAACGCTCGCATGCCGCATTGTCTCAAAAAACTAAAACCATGTATTTTCTAAACCTATACATCATTTTTTTGCAAAAATCACCCTCGGAGTCATGGCTATAAGCGATGAGATTTATCGTTGGCTCGTTTTCCATCGAATTTGGTCTAAAAGCGCTCAAAACTTGGTCGGCCATTTTTGGGCGAAAATCAACTTCAGCCACCGTCGAGGCCGAATAGTCTCGTGGTTGTCACTTTGGATATGATGTAAGTTCGAAAAACCTCAAACCAACAATTATAGTTTCTCTATAGATTTTTTTACGCTCGTTCACATTGGACCTTCTTGGAACTCGAACGCTCGCGTACTCGAATTGTCTCAAAAAAGTAAAACCATTATTTTCTAGACCTATACATCATTGTTTTGCAAAAATCACCCCCGAGTCTTGGCCATAAGTGATGAGATTTATCGTTGGCTCGTTTGCCATCGAACTTGGTCTAAAGCGCTCAAAACTTGGTCGGCCATTTTTGGGCGAAAATCAACCTCGGCTCACGGTCGAGGTCGATGAGTCTCTATGGTTGTCACTTGTAGCTATGATGTACATCCCAAAAACCTTAAACTAGGAATTATAGTTTCTTTATAGATTGTTTCATGCTCATTTACACGGCCCTTTCGGTAACTCGAAAGCTCGCATGCCGCATTGTCTCGAAAAACTAAAAAGCTGTATTTTCTCGGCCTAAAAGTCATTTTTTTTTTTGCAAAAATCACCACGAGGTCATGGCCAAAGGCGATGAGTTTTTATCATTGGCTCGTTTGCCATTGAAATGGGTCTAAAGCTGCTCAAAACTTGGTTGGCCATTTTTGGATGAAAACCAACCTCAACTCACGGTCTTGGGCGATGAGTCTACGTAGTTGTGACTTTAGCTATGATGTAGGTCAGAAAAACCTCAAACCAAGAATTATAGTTTCTCTATAGATTGTTTTACGCTCGTTCACATCGACCCTTCTAGGAACTCTAAAGCTCCCATGCCGCATTGTCTCGAAAAACTAAAAAAGTTTATTTTCTTGGCTTAAAAGTCATTTGCTTACAAAAATCACCCCCATGTCATGGAAAAGCCGATGAGTTTTTATCGTGGGCTCGTTTGCCATCGAGCCGGGTCTAAAATGGCTCGAAAACATGGTTGGACATTTTTGGGCCAAAATCAACCTCGGGTCACGGTCGAGGCGGATGAGTCTGCTGTGATTGTCACTTTGGCCATGATGTAGGTCCCAAAAACCTCAAACCGGGAATTATAGTTTCTCTATAGATTGTTTCACCCTCTTTCACATCGGCCACTTCCGGGAACTCGAAAGTTCGCATGCACGCATTGTCTCGAAAAACAAGAAAAGCATATTTTTTCGACCTAAATGTCATTTTTTTGCAAAACTCACCCCCGGGTCATGGTCAAATGCAATGAGTCTTTATTGTTGGCTTGTTTTCCATCGAGCGAGTCTAAAATTGCTCAAAACTTAGTCGGCCAATTTTGGGCGAAAATCAACCTCAACTCACGGTCGAGGCCGATGAGTCTCTGTTGTTGTCACTTTGGCTTTGATGTAAGTCCTAAAAACCTCAAACCAGCAATTACGGTTTCTATATAGATTGTTTGACGCTCTTTCACACCGGCCACTTCCGGGAACTCGAAAGCTCGCATGCCGCATTGTCTCGAAAAACTAAAAACGTGTATTTTCTCGACCTAAAAGTATTTTTTTGCAAAAATCACTCCTAGGTCATGGCCTAAGGCAATGAGTTTTATATTTGGCTTGTTTGCCATCGAACGGGGTTTAAAATGGCTCGAAAACGTAATCGACCATTTTTGGGCGAAAATCAACCTCGGCTCACGGTCGAGGCCGATGAGTCTCTGTTGTTGTCACTTTGGCTTTGATGTAGGTCCCAAAAACCTCGAACCAGCAATTACGGTTTCTCTATAGATTCTTTCACGCGTTTTCACATCGGCCCTTCCGGGAACTCGAAAGCTCGCATTGTCTTGAAAAACTAAAAAAGTGTATTTTCTCGGCCTAAAAGTCATTTTTTTGAAAAAATCATCCCTAGGTCATGGCTCGAGCCAATGAGTTTTATCATTGGCTCGTTTACCATCAAGCTGGGTCTAAAGCTGCTCAAAATGTGGTCGGCCATTTTTGGGCGAAAATCAACCTCGGCTCGAAGTTGAGGCGGAGTGAGTCTACGGTATTGTCACTTTGGCTATGATGTAGGTCCCAAAAACCTCGTACCAGCGATTATAGTTTCTCCATAGATTATTTCACGCTCGTTCACACCGGCCCTTCCACAAAATTGAAAGCTCTCATGCCGGTATTGTCTCGAAAATTAAAAAAGTGTATTTTCTCGGCCTAAACGTCGTTTTTTTGCAAAAATCACCCCCGAGGTCATGGCCATGGGTGATGAGTTTTTATCGTTGGCTCGTTTACCATCGAGCTGGGTCTAAAGCGCTCAAAACTTGGATGGCCATTTTTGGGCGAAAATCAACCTCGGCTCACGGTCAAGGCCGATGAGTCTCATGGTTGTCACTTTGGCTATGATGTAGGTCCCAAAAACCTCGAAAGAGCGATTACATTTTCTCTTTAGATTGTTTCATGCTCGCTCACATTGGCCCTTCTAGTAACTTAAAAGCTCGCGTATCGCATTGTCTCGAAAAACAAAAAAAGTGTAATTTCTCGACCTAAAAGTAATTTTTTTGCAAAAATTGCCCCCGAGTCATGACCAAAGCCAATGATTTTTTATCATTGGCTCGTTTCTCATCGAACTAGGACTAAAGCTTGCTCAAAACTTGGTCGGCCATTTTTGGGCGAAAATTAACCTCGGCTCACGGTCGAGGCGGATGAGTCTCTGTGGTTGTCACTTTGGATATGATGTAGGTCTAAAAAACCTCAAACCAATAATTATAGTTTCTCTATAGTTTTTTTTACGCTCGTTCACATTGAACCTTCACTGGAATTCAAAAGCTTGCATGCCGCATTGTACGGAAAAACTAAAAACGTGTATTTTCTAGACCTAAACACCATTTTTTTGCAAAAATCACCCCCGAGTCTTGGCCATAAGTGATGAGATTTATCGTTGGCTCGTTTGCCATCGAACTTGGTCTAAAGCTGCTCAAAACTTGGTCGGCCATTTTTGGGCGAAAATCAACCTCGGCTCACGGTTGAGGTCGATGAGTATCATGGTTGTCACTTTGGCTATGATGTAGATCCCAAAAACCTCAAACCAAGAATTATAGTTTCTTTATAGATTGTTTCATGCTCGTTCACCCGGCCCTCTAGGAACTCGAAAGCTCACATGCTCACATTGTCTCGAAAAACTAAAAAAGTGTATTTTCTCTTGCCTAAAAGTCATTTTTTTCAAAAATCACCACGAGGTCATGGCCAAAGGCGATGAGTTTTTATCGTTGGCTCATTTTCCATCGAACTAGGTCTAAAACTACTCAAAACTTGGTCGGCCATTTTTGGGCGAAAATTAACCTCGGCTCACGATCGAGGTCGATGAGTCTCGTGGTTGTCACTTTGGCTATGATGTAGGTCCCAAAAATCTTAAATCGGGAATTAAAGTTTCTTTATAGATTGTTTCATGCTCATTCGCATTGGCACTTCCGGATACTCAAAAGCTCGCGTGTTCGCATTGTCTCGAAAAAGTAAAAAAGTGTATTTTCTCGGCCTAAAAGTCATTTTTTTACGAAAATCACCCGAGTCATGGCCAACGGTGATGAGTTTTTATCTTTAGCTCATTTTCTATGGGCCGGGTCTAAAACGACTCAAAACTTGGTCGGCCATTTTTGGGTGAAAATTAACCTTAGCTCACGGTCTAGGCCAATGAGTGTACGTTGTTGTCACTTTGGCTATGATGTAGGTTCCAAAAACACGAAACCAACGATTATAGTTTCTCTATAGATTGTTTCACGCTCATTCATATCGGCCACTTCCGGGAACTCAAAAGCTTGCGTGCCACTTATTGTCTCAAAAAACTAGAAAAGCGTATTTTCTCGACCTAAACATCGTTTTTACAAAAATCACCCCCGAGGCCATGGCCAAATGCAATGAGTTTTTATTTTTGGCTCGTTTTCCCTCGAATTGAGTCTAAAATTGCTCAAAACTTGATCGGCCATTTTTTGGCGAAAATCAACCTTAGCTAATATTCGAGGCGATGAGTCTACTATGGTTGACACTTTGGCTATGATGTAGGTCCCAAAAACCTTAAATCGGCGATTATAGTTTCTCTATAGATTGTTTCACGCTCGTTCGCATTGGCCACTTCCGGATACTCGAATGCTCGCGTACACGCATTTGTCTCGAAAAACTAAAAAGTGTATTTTCTCGGCCTAAACGTCGTTTTTTTGCAAAAATCACCCCCGGAGTCATGGGCAAGGGCGATGAGTTTTTCTTGTTGGTTCATTTTCCATCGAGCTGGGTCTAAAACTATTCAAAACATGCTCGGCCATTTTTGGGCAAAAATCAACCTCACGCTCACGATCAAGGCAGATGAGTCTCTGTGGTTGTCACTTTGGCTATGATGTAGGTCCCAAAAACCTCAAACCGGGAATTATAGTTTCTCTATAGATTTTTTCATGCTCGTTCACACCGCCCATTCCGGGAACTCAAAAGATCACATGCCCACATTGTCTCGAAAAACTAAAAAAGTGTATTTTCTCGGCCTAAACATCATTTTTTTGCAAAAATCACCCCCAAGTCATGCCCGTGGGCGATGAGTTTTGTCGTTGGCTCGTTTGGCGTCGGGCGAGTCTAAAGCTGCTCAAAATTTGGTTGGCCGAGTTTTGGGCAAAAATCAACCTTAGCTCGAAGTCGAGGTCGATGAGTCTGCATGGTTGTCACTTTCGCTATATGTAGAACCCAAAAACCTCGAACCGGGAATTATAGTTTTTTTATAGACTTTTTCACGCTCGTTCACCCCAGGCCCTTCCGGGAACTCGAAAGCTCACGAAGCCGCATTATCTCGAAATACTAAAAAAGTGTATTTTACTATGCCTCGAAAGTCATTTTTTTTCAAAAATTACCACGACGTCATGGCCAAACGTGATGAGTTTTATCGTTGGCTCATTTGCCATCGAACTAAGTCTAAAGCTTGCTCCAAACTTGGTCCGCCATTTTTGGGCAAAAATCAACCTCGGCTCACGGTCGAGGCCGATTAGTCTCTGTGGTTGTCACTTTGACTATGATGTAGGTCCCAAAAACCTTAAATCGGGAATTCAAGTTTCTTTATAGATTGTTTGATGCTCGTTCACACGGCCTTTCCGGGAACTCGAAAGCTCGCATGCCGCATTGTCTCGAAAAACTAAAAAAGTGTATTTTCTTGGCCTCGAAGTCATTTTTTTTACAAAAATCACCCCCGGCTCATGGCCAAAGCCAATTAGTTTTTATCGTTGGCTCGTTTGCCATGGAGCGGGTCTAAAACTACTCGAAACTTGGTCGGCCATTTTTCGATGAAAATCAACCTCGGCTTATAGTCGAGGCCGATGAGTGTACGTGGTTGTCACTTCGACTATGATGTAGGTCCCAAAAACCTCGAACCAACGATTATAGTTTCTCTATAGATTGTTTCACGCTTGTTCATATCGGCCCTTCCGGGAACTCAAAAGCTCGCGTGCCACTTATTGTCTCGAAAAACTAGGAAAGCGTATTTTCTCAACCTAAACATCATTTTTTTTTACAAAAATCACCTCTAGGTCATAGCCAAATGCAATGATTTTTTATTTTTGGCTCGTTTTCCCTCGAAACTAAGTCTAAAGCTCGCTCAAAACTTAGTCGACCATTTTTGGGCAAAAATCAACCTCGGCTCACGGTCGACGCCGATAAGTCTCTGTTTTGTCACTTTGGCTATGATGTAGGTCCCAAAAACCTCAAACTAGAAATTATAAGTTCTTTATAGATTGTTTCATGCTCATTCACATCGGCCACTTCTAGGAACTCGAAACCTCGTATGCCGCATTGTCTCGAAAAACTAAAAACGTGTATTTTCTCGACCTAAACATCGTTTTTTGCAAAAATCACCCCCGAGGTCATGGCCATAAGCGATGATATTTATTGTTGGCTTTTTTTCCATCGGGCTGGGTCTAAAATTGCTCAAAACTTGTTTGGCCATTTACAGGCGAAAATCGACCTCGAGTCGATAATCGAGGTCGATGAGTCTCTATGGTTATCACTTTGGCTATGATGGAGATTCCAAAAACCTTAAACTAGGAATTATAGTTTCGTTATAGATTGTTTCACGCTCGTTCACACCGGCCCATCCGGGAACTTGAAAGCTCGCGTGCCGCATTGTCTCGAAAAACTAAAAAATTGTATTTTCTCGGCCTAAAAGTCATTTTTTTTTGGAAAAATCACCACGAGGTCATGGCCAAAGGCGATGAGTTTTTATCGTTGGCTCGTTTGCCATCGAAATGGGTCTAAAGCTGCTCAAAACTTGGTTGGCCATTTTTGGACGAAAATCAACCTCGGCTCACGGTCGAGGCCAATGAGTCTCTTTGGTTGTCAACATGGCGATGATGTAGGTCCCAAAAACCCCAAACCGGCGATTACGGTTTCTCTACAAATTGTTTCATGCTCGTTGACACCGATCCTTACGAAACTCGAAAGCTCGCATGCCGCATTTGTCTCGAAAAACTAAAAAAGTGTATTTTATCGGCTTAAACGTCGTTTTTTTTCAAAAATCACCCCCGAGGTCATGGCCAAATGCAATGAGTTTTTATCTTTGGCTCATTTTCCATTAAGCGGGTCTAAAACTACTCAAAACATGGTCGGCCATTTTTAGGCGAAACTCGACCTCGGCTCACGGTCGCGGCAGATGAGTGTACGTGGTTGTCACTTTGGCTATGATGTAAGTCCCAAAAACCTCAAACCAACGATTATAGTTTCTCTATAGATTGTTTAACGCTTGTTCGCATGGGCCCTTGCTGGAACTCGAATGCTCGCGTGCTCGTATTTGTCTCGAAAAACTAAAAAAGTGTATTCTCTCGGCTGAAACGTCATTTTTTTTGCAAAAATCACCCCCGAGTCATGGCTAAAGGTGATGAGTTTTTATCGTTGGCTCGTTTGCCATCGAAGTGGGTCAAAACTACTCAAAACTTGGTTGGCCATTTTTGGGCAAAAATCAACCTCGGCTCGCGGTCGAGGCCATTGAGTCTCTTTGGTTGTCACTTTGGCGATGATGTAGGTCCCAAAAACCCCGAGCCAGCGATTACGGTTTCTCTACAAATTGTTTCACGCTCGTTGACACGAGCCACTTACGAAACTCGAAAGCTCGCATGCCGTATTTGTCTCGAAAAACTAAAAAAGTGTATTTTCTCGGCTTAAACGTCATTTTTTTTCAAAAATACCCCCGAGGTCATGGCCAAATGCAATGAGTTTTTATTTTTGGTACGTTTTCCCTCAAGCTGAGTCTAAAATTGCTCAAAACTTGGTCGACCATTTTTGGGCGAAAATCAACCTCGGCTCATAGTCGAGCGAAGAGTGTACGTGGTTGTCACTTTGGCTATGATGTAGGTCCTAAAAACCTCAAATCGGGAATTATAGTTTCTCTATAGATTGTTTCACGCTCGTTCACATCGGCCCTTCTAGGAACTCGAAAGCTCACATGCCCGCATTGTCTCGAAAAACTAGAAAAGCGTATTTTCTCCACCTAAATGTCATTTGTTTTTTGCAAAAATACCCTCGGGTCATGGCCAAACGCAATGGGTCTTTATTGTTGGCTTGTTTTCCATCGAGCGAGTCTAAAATTGCTCAAAACTTTATCGGTCATTTTTGGGCGAAAATCAACCTCGGCTCACGGTCGAGCCGATGATTCTCCATGGTTGTCACTTTGGCTATGATGTACGTCCTAAAAACCTCAAACGAGTAATTACATTTTCTCCACGGATTGTTTCACGCTCATTCACATCGGCCCTTCCGGTAACTCGAAAGCTCGCATGTCGCATTGTCTCGAAAAACTAAAAAAGTGTATTTTCTTGGCCTAAAAGTAATTTTTTAATGAAAATCGCCCCCGGAGTCATGGCCAAAGCTAATGAGTTTTTATCATTGGCTCGTTTGCCATCGAACTAGGTCTAAAGCTTGCTCAAAACTTGGTCGGCCATTTTTGGGCAAAAATCAACCTCGGCTCACAATCGAGACCGATGAGTCTCTGTGGTTGTCACTTTGGATGTGATGTAGGTTCGAAAAACCTAGAACCAACGATTATGGTTTCTCTATAGATTGTTTTACGCTCGTTCACATCGGCCACTTCACGGAACTCGACGGCTCGCATGCCGCATTGTCTCAAAAAACTAAAAAAATGTATTTTCTCGACCTAAACATCGTTTTTTAGAAACAAATCACCCCCGGAGTCAAGGCCAAAGCCGAGGAGTTTTTATCGTTGGCTCGTTTGCCATCGAGCCGGGTCTAAAGCTACTCGAAAACATGGTCGGCCATTTTTGGGCAAAAATCAACCTCCGCTCACGGTCGAGGTGATGAGTCTACGTGGTTGTCACTTTGGCTATGATGTAGCTCCCAAAAACCTCAAATGAGCAATTACATTTTCTTTATAGATTGTTTCATGCTCGTTCACATCGGTCTTTCCGGTAACTCAAAAGCTCGCATACCGCATTGTCTCGAAAAACTAAAAAAGTGTATTTTCTCGGCCTAAAAGTCATTTTTTTTTGCAAAAATCACCCCCGAGTTAATGGCCACGGGCGATGAATTTTTATCGTTGGCTCGTTTACCATCGAACTAGGTCTAAAATTTCTCATAGCTTGGGTCGGCCATTTTTGGGCGAAAATCAACCTCGGCTCACGGTCGAGTCGATGATTCTCTATGGTTGTCACTTTGGCTATGATGTACGTCCTAAAAACATCAAACGAGCAATTACATTTTGTCTATAGATTGTTTCATGCTCGTTCACAATGACCCTTCCAGAACCTCGAGAACTCGCATGCCGTATTTGTATCGAAAAACTAAAAAAGTGTATTTTCTCCATTTAAACGTCGTTTTTTTGCAAAAGTACCCCTAGGTCATGGCCAAATGCAATGAGTTTTATTTTTGGCTTGTTTTCCCTCGAACCAAATCTAAAATTGCTCAAAACTTAGTCGGCCATTTTTGGGCGAAAATCAACCTCGGCTCACGGTCGAGGCCGATGAGTGTACGTGGTTGTCACTTCGAGCTATGATGTAGGCCCAAAAACCTCAAACTAGGAATTATAGTTTCTCTATAGATTGTTTCACGCTCGTTCACACGGCCTTTCCAAGAACTCAAAACCTCGCATACCAGTATTATCTTGAAAAACTAGAAAAGCGTTTTTTCTTGACCTAAACATTGTTTTTTGCAAAACATATCCCTAGGTCATGGCCAAACGCAATTAGTCTTTATTGTTGGCTCGTTTTCCATCGAGCGAGTCTAAAATTTCTCAAAACTTGGCGGCCATTTTTGAGCGAAAATCAACCTCGGATCACGGTCGAGGCCGATGAGTCTTTGTGGTTGTCACTTTGGTTATGATGTAGGTCCCAAAAACCTCAAATGAGCGATTACATTTTCTCATATATTGTTTCATGCTCGTTCACATTAGCCCTTTTAGTAACTCGAAAGCTCGCATTCCGCATTGTCTCGAAAAACTAAAATAGTGTATTTTCTCGGCATAAAAGTCGTTTTCTTGCAAAAATCACCACGAGGCTAAGGCCAAAGCCGATGAGTTTTTATCGTTGGCTCGTTTGCCATCGAACTAGGTCTAAAACTTCTCATAACTTGGTCGGCCATTTTTTGGCAAAAATCAACCTCGGCTCACGATCAATGCTAATGAGTCTACGTGGTTGTCACTTTAGCTATGATGTAGGTCCCAAAAACCTCAAATCGGGAATTATAGTTTCTCTATAGATTGTTTCACGCTCGTTCACATCGGCTCTTCCCGGAACTCAAAAGCTCGCATGCCGTATTGTCTCGAAAAACTAAAAAAGTGTATTTTCTTGGCCTCGAAAGTCATTTTTTTACAAAAATCACCCCCGAGGTCATGGCCAAAGCCAATCGGTTTTTATCGTTGGCTCGTTTGCCATCGAATTAGGTCTAAAAGCTGCTCAAAACATTGTCGGCCATTTTTTGGCAAAAATCAACCTCGGCTCACGATCAATGCCAATGAGTCTCTGTGGTTGTCACTTTAGGTATGATGTAGGTCCCAAAAACCTCAAACCGAAATTATAGTTTCTCTATAGATTGTTCCACGCTCGTTCACATCGGCCCTTCCGGGAACTCAAAAGCTCGCATGCCGCATTGTCTCGAAAAACTAAAAAAGTGTATTTTCTTGGCCTCGAAGTCGTTTTTTACAAAAATCACCCCCGGGTCATGGCCAAAGCCGGTCGGTTTTTATCGTTGGCTCGTTTGCCATCGAACTAGGTCTAAAGCTTGCTCGAAACATTGTTGGCCATTTTTGGGCAAAAATCAACCTCGGCTCACGAGGCCGAGTCGATGAGTGTATGTTGTTGTCACTTTTTCTATGATGCGGGTCTCAAAAACCTCAAACTAGGAATTATAGTTTCTCTATAGATTGTTTCACGCTCGTTCACATCGGCCACTTCCGGGAACTCGAAAGCTCGTATGCCGTATTGTCTCGAAAAACTAAAAAAGTGTATCTTCTCGGCGTAAACATCGTTTTTTAGAAAAAATCACCCCCGAGTCAAGGCCAAAGCCGATGAGTTTTTATCGTTGGCTCGTTTGCCATCGAACGGCATCTAAAACGGCTCGAAAACATGGTTGGGCATTTTTGGGCGAAAATCAACCTCGGCTCACGGTCGAGGCGGATGAGTCTACTGTGGTTGTCACTTTGGCCGGGATTGAGGTCCCAAAAACCTCAAATCGGGAATTATAGTTTCTCTATAGATTGTTTCACGCTCGTTCACATCGGCCCTTCCAAGAACTCGAAAGCTCGCGTACCGCATTGTCTCGAAAAACTAAAAAAGTGTATTTTACGGGCCTCGAAGTCGTTTTTGCAAAAATCTCCCCCGAGTCATGGCCAAAGCCAATCGGTTTTTATCGTTGGCTCATTTGCCATCGAACTAGGTTTAAAGCTGCTCAAAACATTGTCGGCCATTTTTGGGCAAAAATCAACCTCGGCTCGTCAGAGCCGAGTAGATGAGTCTCGTTGTTGTCACTTTTCTTATGATGCGGGTCTCAAAAACCTCAAACTAGCAATTATAGTTTCTCTATAGATTGTTTCATGCTCGTTCACATCGGCCACTTCCGGGAAGTCGAAAGCTCGCATGCTCGTATTGTCTCGAAAAGCTAAAAAAGTGTATCTTCTCGGCCTAAACATCGTTTTTTAGAAAAAAATCACCCCCGAGGTCAAGGCCAAAGCCGATCGGTTTTTATCGTTGGCTCGTTTGCCTTCGAACGGGGTCTAAAACGGCTCAAAACATGGTTGGGCATTTTTGGGCGAAAATCAACCTCGGCTCACGGTCGAGGCGGAGTGAGTCTTTGTGGTTGTCACTTTGGCCATGATTTAGGTCCCAAAAACCTTAAATTAGGAATTATAGTTTCTCTATAGATTGTTTCATGCTCGTTCACACAGGCCACTTCCAAGAACTCGAAAGCTCGCGTGCCGCATTATCTCGAAAAACTAGAAAAGCATATTTTCTCGACATAAAAGTCGTTTTTTTTGCATAATACCCCCGAGTCATGGCCAAACGCAATGAGTCTTTATTGTTGGCTTGTTTTCCATTAAGGCGAGTCTAAAATTGCTCAAAACTTTGTCGGCCATTTTTGGGCGAAAATTAACCTCGGCTCACGGTCGAGGCGAGTGAGTCTACTATGGTTGTCACTTTGGCTATCATGTAGGTACCAAAAACCTCAAATGAGCAATTATATTTTCTCTATAGATTGGTTCACGCTCGTTCACATCGGCCCTTTCGGGAATTCAAAAGCTTGCATGCTCGCATTGTATCGAAAAACTAAAAAAGTGTATTTTCTCGGCCTCGAAGTCTTTTTTTTTTGCAAAAATCACCCCCGGGTCATGGAAAAAGCCAATCATTTTTTATCGTTGGCTCGTTTGCCATCGAACTAGGTCTAAAAGCACTCAAAACATTATCGGCCATTTTTGGCAAAAATCAACGTCGACTCACGATCAATGCCAATGAGTCTCGTGGTTGTCACTTTAGCTATGATGTAGGTCCCAAAAACCTCGAACCAAAAATTATAGTTTCTCTATAGATTGTTTCACGAGTCCTTCACATCGGCCACTTCCGGGAACTCGAAAGCTCGCATGCCGCATTGTCTCGAAAAACTAAAAAAGTGTATTTTCTTGGCCTCGAAGTCCTTTTTTTACAAAAATCACCCCCGAGTCATGGCCAAAGCCAATCGGTTTTATCGTTGGCTCGTTTGCCATCGAACTAGGTCTAAAGCTGCTCAAAACATTATCGGCCATTTTTGGGCAAAAATCAACCTCGGCTCACGAGGCCGAGGCCGATGAGTGTATGTTGTTGTCACTTTTTCTATGATGCGGGTCTCAAAAACCTCAAACTAGGAATTATAGTTTCTCTATAGATTGTTTCACGCTCGTTCACATCGGCCCTTCCGGGAACTCGAAAGCTCGTATGCCGTATTGTCTCGAAAAACTAAAAAGTGTATCTTCTCGGCCTAAACATCGTTTTTTAGAAACAAATCACTCCCGAGTCAAGGCCAAAGCCGATGAGTTTTTATCGTTAGCTCGTTTGCCATCGAACGGGGTCTAAAACGGCTCGAAAACATGGTTGGGCATTCTTGGGCGAAAATCAACCTCGGCTCACGGTCGAGGCCGATGAGTCTCTGTGGTTGTCACTTTGGCCATGATTTAGGTCCCAAAAACCTCAAATTAGGAATTATAGTTTCTCTATAGATTGTTTCATGCTCGTTCACACCGGCCCTTCCGGGAACTCGAAAGCTCGCGTACCGCATTATCTCGAAAAACTAGAAAAGCATATTTTCTCGACTTAAAAGTCGTTTTTTTGTAAAAATACCCCCGAGGTCATGGCCAAACCAATGAGTCTTTATTGTTGGCTTGTTTTCCATTAAGCGAGTCTAAAATTACTCAAAACTTTGTCGGCCATTTTTGGGCGAAAATTAACCTCGGCTCACATTCGAGGTGATGAGTCTCTATGGTTGTCACTTTGGCTATCATGTAGGTACCAAAAACCTCAAACGAGCGATTATATTTTCTCTATAGATTGTTTCACGCTCGTTCACATCGACCACTTTTAGGAACTCGAAAGCTCGCATACCGTATTGTCTCGAGAAACTAAAAAAGTGTATTTTCTCGGTCTAAAAGTCGTTTTTTTGCAAAAATAACCCCCGAGGTCATGGAAAAAGCCAATCGGTTTTTATCGTTGGCTCATTTGCCATCGAGCCGGGTCTAAAGCTACTCGAAACATGGTCGGCCATTTTTGGACAAAAATCAACCTCTTGCTCACGGTCGAGGCAGATGAGTCTCTGTTTTTGTCACTTTGGCTATGATGCGGAGTCCCAAAAACCTCAAACTAGCAATTATAGCTTCCACTATAGATTTTTTCACGCTCGTTCACATCGGCCCTTCTAGGAATTCGAAAGCTCGCATGCCGCATTGTCTCGAAAAACTAAAAAAGTGTATTTTCTCGGCCTAAACATCATTTTTTAGAAAAAATCACCCCTAGGTCATGACCAAAGCCGATGAGTTTTTATCATTGGCTCATTTGCCATCGAGCTGGGTCTAAAACGGCTCAAAACATGGTTGGGCATTTTTGGGCGAAAATCAACCTCGGCTCGTAGTCGAGGTCGATGAGTCTCTGTGGTTGTCACTTTGGCCATGATGTAAGTCCCAAAAACCTCAAACCGGGAATTATAGTTTCTCTATAGATTGTTTCACGCTCTTTCACATCGGCCCTTCTAGGAACTCGAAAGCTCGCATACTGCATTATCTCGAAAAACTAGAAAAGCGTATTTTCTCGACTTAAAAGTCGTTTTTACAAAAATACCCCCGAGGTCATGGCCAAATGCAATGAGTCTTTAGGGTTGGCTTGTTTTCCATTAAAATGAGTTTAAAATTGCTCAAAACTTTGTTGGCCATTTTTAGGTGAAAATTAACCTCGGCTCACGGTCGAAGGTCGATGAGTCTACATGGTTGTCACTTTGGCTATCATGTAGCTCCCAAAAACCTCAAACAAGCGATTATATTTTTTTTATAAATTGTTTCACGCTCGTTCACATTGGCTCTTCTAAGAACTCGAAAGCTCGCGTGCTCGCATTGGCTCGAAAAACTAAAAAATTGTATTTTCTCGGGCTCGAAAGTCGTTTTTTTGCAAAAATCACCCCCGAGGTCATGGAAAAAGCCAATCGGTTTTTATCATTGGCTCATTTGCCATCGAGCCGGGTCTAAAGCTGCTCGGAACATTGTCGATCATTTTTGGGCAAAAATCAACCTCGGCTCACGGTCGAGGCAGATGAGTCTCTGTTGTTGTCCACTTTAGCTATGATGCGAGTCTAAAAAACCTCGAACTAGCGATTATAGCTTCTCTATAGATTGTTTCATGCTCATTCACATCGGCCCTTCCCGGGAACTCGAAAGCTCGCGTCACTGCATTGTCTCGAAAAACTAGAAAAGTGTATTTTCTTGGCCCCCGAACATCGATTTTTAGAAAAATCACCCCTAGGTCATGGCCAAAGCAGAGTGAGTTTTTATCGTTAGCTCGTTTGCCATCGAGCTGGGTCTAAAACGGCTCGAAAACATGGTTGGGCATTTTTGGGTGAAAATCAATTTCGGCTCGCGGTCGAGGTCGATGAGTCTACATGGTTGTCACTTTGACCATGATGTAGGTCCCAAAAACCTCAAAACAAGAATTATAGTTTCTCTATAGATTGTTTCACGCTCTTTCACATCGGCCCTTCTAGGAACTCGAAAGCTCGCATACCGCATTGTCTCGAAAAACTAAAAAAGCGTATTTGCTCGACCTAAATCTCATTTTTTTTGCAAATATCACCCCCGAGGTCATGGCGAAACGCAATGAGTCTTTATTGTTGGCTTGTTTTCAATCGAGCGAGTCTAAAATTGCT
>CAWUPB010000584.1:0-61093 GCA_963924115.1 Dovyalis caffra | reverse complement strand
AAGTGTATTTTCTTGACCTAAATGTCATTTTTTTAAAAAAAATCGCCCCCTGTGTCATGGCCAAAGGTGATGAGTTTTTATCATTGGCTCGTTTGCCATTGAACCGGGTCTAAAACTCGCTCAAAAATTGGTCGGTCATTTTTTGGCGAAAATCAACCTCAACTAACAATCAAGGCCGATGAGTCTCTATGGTTGTCACTTTGGCTATGATGTATGTCCGAAAAACCTCAAACGAGTAATTAGATTTTCTTTATAGATTTTTTCACACTCGTTCACATCGGCCCTTGCATGAACTCGAAAGCTCGCATGCTCGCATTGTCTCGAAAAACTAAAAAAGTGTATTTTCTCTCGCCTAAAAGTCATTTTTGTTGCAAAAATTAGCCCTAGGTAATGGAAAAAGGCGATGATTTTTTTTGTTAGCTCGTTTGCCATCGAACCGTGTCTAAAACTACTCAAAACATAGTCGGCCATTTTCGGCGAAAATCAACCTCGGCTCATAGTCGAGGTCGATGAGTATCTCGTGGTTGTCACTTTAGCTATGATGTAGGTCCTAAAAATCTCAAACCGAAATTATAGTTTCTCTATAGATTTTTTCACGCTCGTTCAAACCGACCCTTCCGGGAACTCAAAAGCTTGCATTCCCACATTGTCTCGAAAAATTAAAAAAGTGTATTTTCTAGGCCTAAATATTCTTTTTTTCCAAAAATCGCCCTACAGCTCATAGCCAAAGGTGATGAGTTTTTATCGTTGGCTCATTTGCCATCCACCCGGGTCTAAACTCGCTCAAAACTTGGTCGGCCATTTTTGGGTGAAAATCAACCGCGAGATCACGAGTCGAGGCCAATGAGTCTATGCGGTTGTCACTTTGGCTATGATGTAGGTCCCAAAAACCTCAAACGAGCAATTACAGTTTCTCTACAGATTCTTTCACACTCGTTCACATCGGCCCTTCTAGTAACATAAAAGCTCGCATGCCCGCATTGTCTCGAAAAACTAAAAAAGTGTATTTTCTCGGCCTAAATATCATTTTTTTACAAAAATCACCACTAGCTCATGGCCAATAGCGATGAGTTTTTATCGTTGGCTCGTTTGCCATCGAACTAGGTCTAAAGCTGCTCAAAACTTGGTCGGCCATTTTTGGGTAAAAATTAACCTCAGCTCACGGTCGAGGCCGATGAGTCTCTATGCTTGTCACTTTGGCTATGATGTAGGTCCTAAAAATCTCAAAAAGGAATTATAGTTTCTCTATAGATTTTTTCACGCTCGTCCACACCGCCCTCCTAGAAACTCGAAAGCTCGCATGCCCGCATTATCTCGAAAAACTAAAAAAGTGTATTTTCTTGGCCTAAAAGTCATTTTTTTGCAAAAATACCCGAAGATCATGGCTAAAGCAAATGAGTTTTTATCGTTGGCTCGTTTGCCATCGAACCGTATCTAAAACTACTCAAAACTTGGTCCGCTATTTTTGGGCGATAATCAACCTTAGCTCATAGTCGACGCCGATGAGTCTATGTGGTTGTCACCTTGGCTATGATGTAGGTGCCAAAAACTTCAAACGAGAAATTACAGTTTCTCCATAGATTCTTTCACGCTCGTCCACACCGGCCCTTCCAGGAACTCGAAAGCTCGCATGCTCGCATCGTGTCGAAAAACTAAAAAAGTGTATTTTCTCGTGCCTAAATATCCTTTTTTTTACAAAAATCACCACTAGCCCATGGCCAAAGGTGATGAGTTTTTATCGTTGGCTCGTTTGCCATCGAACCGGGTCTAAAACTCGCTCAAAACATGGTCGGTCATTTTTGGGCGAAAATCAACCTCGGCTCATAGTCGAGGCCGATGAGTCTATATGGTTGTCACCTTGGCTATGATGTAGGTCTCAAAAAATTTAAACGAGAAATTACAGTTTCTCTATAGATTCTTTCATGCTCGTTCACATCGCCCCTTCCAGGAACTTGAAAGCTCGTATGCCCGCATTGTCTCAAAATCTAAAAAAATGTATTTTCTCGACTTAAATATCATTTTTTTAAAAAAATCACCACTAGCTCATGGCCAAAAGCGATGAGTTTTTATCGTCGGCTCGTTTGCCATCGAACTCGGGTCTAAAACCGCTCAAAACTTGGTCGGCCATTTTTGGGCGAAAATCAACCTCAGCTTCACGGCCGAGGCCGATGAGTCTATGTGGTTGTCACCTTGGCTATGATGTAGGTGCCAAAAACTTCAAATGAGAAATTACAGTTTCTCTATAGATTCTTTCACGCTCGTTCACATCGCCCTTCCAAGAATCTTGAAAGCTCGCATGCCCGCATTGTCTCGAAATCTAAAAAAATGTATTTTCTTAGCCTAAATATCATTTTTTTTTACAAAAATCACCACTAGTTTATGGCCAAAAGCGATGAGTTTTTATCGTCGGCTCGTTTGCCATCGAACTCGGGTCTAAAACTCGCTCAAAACATGGTCGGTCATTTTTGGGCGAAAATCAACCTCGACTCACAAGTCGAGGCCGATAAGTCTATATGGTTTTCACCTTGGCTATGATGTAGGTCTCAAAAAATTTAAACGAGAAATTACAGTTTCTCTATAGATTCGTTCACATCGCCCCTTCCAAGAACTTGAAAGCTCGCATGCTCGCATTGTCTCGAAATCTAAAAAATGTATTTTCTCAGCTCTAAATATCATTTTTTTCAAAAAAATCACCACTAGCTCATGGCCAAAAGCGATGAGTTTTTATCTTCGGCTCGTTTGCCATCGAACTCGGGTCTAAAACTCGCTCAAAACTTGGTCGGCCATTTTTGGGCGAAAATCAACCTCGACTCACAGTCGAGGCCGATGAGTCTATATGGTTGTCACCTTGGCTATGATGTAGGTCTCAAAAAATTTAAACGAGAAATTACAGTTTCTCTATAGATTCTTTCACGCTCGTTCACATCGCCCCTTCCAAGAACTTGAAAGCTCGCATGCCCGCATTGTCTCGAAATCTAAAAAAATATATTTTCTCGACTTAAATATCATTTTTTTTTACAAAAATCACCACTAGCTCATGGCCAAAAGCGATGAGTTTTTATCGTCGGCTCGTGTGCCATCGAACCGTGTCTAAAACTACTCAAAACCTCGCTCGGCCATTTTTGGGCGAAAATCAACCTCAGCTTCATAGTCGAGGCCGATGAGTGTCTATGCTTGTCACTTTGGCTATGATGTAAGTCCCAAAAATCTCAAAATAGGAATTATAGTTTCTCTATAGATTTTTTCACGCTCGTCCACATCGGCCCTTCCGAGAACTCAAAAGCTCGTATGCCCGTATTGTCTCGAAAAACTTAAAAAGTGTATTTTCTTGGCCTAAAAGTCATTTTTTTGCAAAAATCACTCAAAGATCATGGCTAAGGCCAATGAGTTTTTATCGTTGGCTCGTTTGTCATCGAATTGTGTCTAAAACTACTCAAAACTTGGTCCGCCATTTTTGGGCGATAATCAACCTTAGCTCACAGTCGAGGCCGATGAGTCTCTAGTGGTTGTCACTTTGGCTATGATGTAGGTCCTAAAAATCTCAAAACAGGAATTATAGTTTCTTTATAGATTTTTTCACGCTTGTCCACACCGCCCTTCCAGGAACTCGAAAGCTCGCATGCTCGCATTGTCTCGAAAAACTAAAAAAGCGTGTTTTCTCGGCCTAAATATCCTTTTTTTTACAAAAATAACCACTAGCTCATGGCCAAAAGCAATGATTTTTTATCGTCGGCTCGTTTGCCATCGAACTCGTGTCTAAAACTACTCAAAACTTGGTCTCGCCATTTTTGGGCGATAATCAACCTTAGCTCACAGTCGAGGCCGATGAATCTCCGTGGTTGTCACTTTGGCTATGATGTAGGTCCTAAAAATATCAAATCGGGAATTATAGTTTCTCTATAAATTGTTTCACGCTCGTTCCCACCGGCCCTTCCAGGAACTCGAAAGCTCGCATGCTCGCATCATCTTGAAAAACTAAAAAAGTGTATTTTCTCGGCCTAAATATCCTTTTTTTTTTACAAAAATCACCACTAGCTCATGGCCAAAGGTTATGAGTTTTTATCGTTGGCTCGTTTGCCATCGAACTCGGGTCTAAAACTCGCTCAAAACATGGTCGGTCATTTTTGGGCGAAAATCAACCTCGACTCATAGTCGAGGCCGATGAGTCTATATGGTTGTCACCTTGGCTATGATGTAGGTCTCAAAAAATTTAAACGAGAAATTACGAGTTTCTCTATAGATTCTTTCATGCTCGTTCACATCGCCCCTTCCAAGAACTTGAAAGCTCGCATGCCCGCATTGTCTCAAAATCTAAAAAAATGTATTTTCTCGACTTAAATATCATTTTTTTAAAAAAATCACCACTAGCTCATGGCCAAAAGTGATGAGTTTTTATCGTCGGCTCGTTTGCCATCGAATCGGGTCTAAAACTCGCTCAAAACTTGGTCGGCCATTTTTGGGCGAAAATCAACCTCGACTCACGAGTCGAGGCCGATGAGTCTATGTGGTTGTCACCTTGGCTATGATGTAGGTGCCAAAAACTTCAAACGAGAAATTACAGTTTCTCTATAGATTCTTTCACGCTCGTTCACATCGCCCCTTCCAAGTAACTTGAAAGCTCGCATGCCCGCATTGTCTCGAAATCTAAAAAAATGTATTTTCTCGACTTAAATATCATTTTTTTTACAAAAATCAACACTAGCTCATGGCCAAAAGCGATGAGTTTTTATCGTCGGCTCGTTTGCCATCGAACTCGGGTCTAAAACTTCTCAAAACATGGTCGGTCATTTTTGGGCGAAAATCAACCTCAGCTCACAAGTCGAGGCCGATGAGTCTATATGGTTGTCACCTTGGCTATGATGTAGGTCTCAAAAAATTTAAACGAGAAATTACAGTTTCTCTATAGATTCTTTCATGCTCGTTCACATCGCCCCTTCCAAGAACTTGAAAGCTCGCATGCCCGCATTGTCTCGAAATCTAAAAAAATGTATTTTCTCGACTCTAAATATCATTTTTTTTAAAAAAAATCACCACTAGCTCATGGCCAAAAGCGATGAGTTTTTATCTTCGGCTCGTTTGCCATCGAACTCGGGTCTAAAACTCGCTCAAAACTTGGTCGGCCATTTTTGGCGAAAATCAACCTCGACTCACAGTCGAGGCCGATGAGTCTATATGGTTGTCACCTTGGCTATGATGTAGGTCTCAAAAAATTTAAACGAGAAATTACGGCTTCTCTATAGATTCTTTCACGCTCGTTCACATCGCCCCTTCCAAGAACTTGAAAGCTCGCATGCCCGCATTGTCTCGAAATCTAAAAAAATGTATTTTCTCGACTTAAATATCATTTTTTTTACAAAAATCACCACTAGCTCATGGCCAAAAGCGATGAGTTTTTATCGTCGGCTCGTGTGCCATCGAACCGTGTCTAAAACTACTCAAAACCTCGCTCGGCCATTTTTGGGCGAAAATCAACCTCGACTCACAAGTCGAGGCCGATGAGTGTCTATGCTTGTCACTTTGGCTATGATGTAAGTCCCAAAATCTCAAAACAGGAATTATAGTTTCTCTATAGATTTTTTCACGCTCGTCCACATCAGCCCTTCCGAGAACTCAAAAGCTCGTATGCCCGTATTGTCTCGAAAAACTAAAAAAGTGTATTTTTTTAGCCTAAAAGTCATTTTTTTGCAAAAATCACTCAAAGATCATGGCTAAGGCCAATGAGTTTTTATCGTTGGCTCGTTTGTCATCGAATTGTGTCTAAAACTACTCAAAACTTGGTCCGGCATTTTTGGGCGATAATCAACCTTAGCTCATAGTCGAGGCCGATGAGTCTCTAGTGGTTGTCACTTTGGCTATGATGTAGGTCCTAAAAATCTCCAAACAGGAATTATAGTTTCTCTATAGATTTTTTCACGCTTGTCCACACCGGCCCTTCCAGGAACTCGAAAGCTCGCATGCTCGCATTGTCTCGAAAAACTAAAAAAGTGTGTTTTCTCGGCCTAAATATCCTTTTTTTACAAAAATAACCACTAGCTCATGGCCAAAAGCAATGATTTTTTATCGTCGGCTCGTTTGCCATCGAACCGTGTCTAAAACTACTCAAAACTTGGTCTCGCCATTTTGGGCGATAATCAACCTTAGCTCACGGTCGAGGCCGATGAATCTCTCGTGGTTGTCACTTTGGCTATGATGTAGGTCCTAAAAATATCAAATCAGGAATTATAGTTTCTCTATAAATTGTTTCACGCTCGTTCCCACCGGCCCTTCCAGGAACTCGAAAGCTCGCATGCTCGCATCATCTTGAAAAACTAAAAAGTGTATTTTCTCGACCTAAATATCCTTTTTTTTTTTTACAAAAATCACCACTAGCTCATGGCCAAAGGTTATGAGTTTTATCGTTGGCTCGTTTGCCATCGAACCGGGTCTAAAACTGCTCAAAACATGGTCGGCCATTTTTGGGCGAAAATCAACCTCGCCTCACAGCCGAGGCCGATGAGTCTATGTGGTTGTCACCTTGGCTATGATGTAGGTGCCAAAAACTTCAAACAAGAAATTACAGTTTCTCTATAGATTCTTTCATGCTCGTTCACATCGCCCTTTCCAGGAACTTGAAAGCTCCCATGCCCGTATTGTCTCGAAAAACTAAAAAAGTGTATTTTCTCGACCTAAATATCATTTTTTTTTACAAAAATCACCACTAGCTCATGGCCAAAAGCGATGAGTTTTTATCATCGGCTCGTTTTCCATCGAACTCGTGTCTAAAACTACTCAAAACTCCGCTCGACCATTTTTGGGCGAAAATCAACCTCGACTCACAATCGAGGCCGATGAGTGTCCGTGCTTGTCACTTTGGCTATGATGTAAGTCCAAAAAATCTCAAAACGAGAATTATAGCTTCTCCATAGATTTTTGCACGCTCGTCCACACCGCCCTTCCAGGAACTCAAAAGCTCGCATGCCCGCATTATCTCGAAAAACTAAAAAAGTGTATTTTCTTGGCTTAAAAGTCATTGTTTTGCAAAAATCACTCAAAGATCATGGCTAAGGCCAATGCGTTTTTATCGTCGGCTCGTTTGCCATCGAACCGTGTCTAAAACTACTCAAAACTTGGTCTCGGCATTTTTGGGCGATAATCAACCTTAGACTCACAGCCGAGGCCGATGAGTCTCCGTGGTTGTCACTTTGGCTATGATATAGGTCCTAAAAATATCAAAACGAGAATTATAATTTCTCTATAGATTTTTTCACGCTCGTCCACACCGGCCCTTCCAGAACTCGAAAGCTCGCATGCCCGCATTGTCTCGAAAAACTAAAAAAGTGTATTTTCTTGGCTTAAAAGTCATTGTTTTGCAAAAATCACTCAAAGATCATGGCTAAGGCCAATGCGTTTTTATCGTTGGCTCGTTTGCCATCGAACCGTGTCTAAAACTACTCAAAACTTGGTCTCGCCATTTTTGGGCGATAATCAACCTTAGCTCACGGCCGAGGCCGATTAGTCTTTGTGGTTGTCACTTTGGCTATGATGTAGGTCCTAAAAATCTCAAAATAGGAATTATAGTTTCTCTATAGATTTTTTCACGCTCGTCCACACCGGCCCTTCTAAGAACTCGAAAGCTCTCATGCTCGCATTGTCTCGAAAAACTAAAAAAGTGTGTTTTCTCGGCCTAAATATCCTTTTTTTACAAAAATAACCACTAGCTCATGGCCAAAAGCGATGAGTTTTTATCGTCTGGCTCGTTTCCCATCGAACTATGTCTAAAACTACTCAAAACTTGGTCCGTCATTTTTGGGCGATAATCAACCTTAGCTCACGGTCGAGGCCGATGAATCTCCGTGGTTGTCACTTTGGCTATGATGTAGGTCCTAAAAATATCAAACCAGGAATTATAGTTTCTCTATAAATTGTTTCACGCTCGTTCCCACCGGCCCTTCCAGAACTCGAAAGCTCGCATGCTCGCATCATCTCGAAAAACTAAAAAGTGTATTTTCTCGGCCTAAATATCCTTTTTTTTTTACAAAAATCACCACTAGCTCATGGCCAAAGGTTATGAGTTTTTATCGTTGGCTCGTTTGCCATCAAACCGGGTCTAAAACTCGCTCAAAACTTGGTCGGCCATTTTTGGGCGAAAATACACCTCGACTCACGAGCCGAGGCCGATGAGTCTATGTGGTTGTCACCTTGGCTATGATGTTGGTGCCAAAAACTTCAAACAAGAAATTACAGTTTCTCTATAGATTCTTTCACGCTCGTTCACATCGCCCCTTCCAAGAACTTGAAAGCTCCCATGCCCGCATTGTCTCGAAAAACTAAAAAAGTGTATTTTCTCGGCCTAAATATCATTTTTTTTTACAAAAATCACCACTAGCTCATGGCCAAAAGCGATGAGTTTTTATCATCGGCTCGTTTGCCATCGAACCGTGTCTAAAACTACTCAAAACCTGCTCGGCCATTTTTGGGCGAAAATCAACCTCACTCACAATCGGGGTCGATGAGTGTCCGTGCTTTTCACTTTGGCTATGATGTAAGTCCCAAAAATCTCAAAACAGGAATTATAGTTTCTCCATAGATTTTTTCACGCTCGTCCACACCGGCCCTTCCAGAACTCAAAAGCTCGCATGCCCGCATTGTCTCGAAAAACTAAAAAAGTGTATTTTCTTGGCTTAAAAGTCATTGTTTTGGAAAAATAACTCAAAGATCATGGCTAAGGCCAATGCGTTTTTATCGTCGGCTCGTTTGCCATCGAACTCGTGTCTAAAACGACTCAAAACTTGGTCCGGCATTTTTGGGCGATAATCAACCTTAGCTCACAGTCGAGGCCGATGAGTCTCTCGTGGTTGTCACTTTGGCTATGATATAGGTCCTAAAAATCTCAAAAAAGGAATTATAGTTTCTCTATAGATTTTTTCACGCTCGTCCACACCGGTCCTTCCAAGAACTCGAAAGCTCGCATGCTCGCATTGTCTCGAAAAACTAAAAAAGTGTGTTTTCTCAGCCTAAATATCCTTTTTTTTACAAAAATAACCACTACCTCATGGCCAAAGATGATGAGTTTTTATCGTTGCTCGTTTACCATCGAACTCGTGTCTAAAACTACTCAAAACTTGGTTTGCCATTTTGGGGCGATAATCAACCTTAGCTCGCGATCGAGGCCGATGAATCTCTGTGGTCTTCACTTTGGCTATGATGTAGGTCCTAAAAATATCAAACCAGGAATTATAGTTTCTCTATAGATTGTTTCACGCTCGTTCCCACCGGCCCTTACGGGAACTCGAAAGCTCGTATGCTCGCATCGTCTCGAAAAACTAAAAAGTCTATTTTCTCGGCCTAAATATCCTTTTTTTTTACAAAAATCACCACTAGCTCATGGCCAAAAGTGATGAGTTTTTATCATTGCCTTGTTTGCCATCAAACTCGGGTCTAAAACTGCTCAAAACTTGGTCGGCCATTTTTGGGCGAAAATCAACCTCGGCTCACGAGTCGAGGCCGATGAGTCTATGTGGTTGTCACCTTGGCTATAATGTAGGTGCCAAAAACTTCAAACGAGAAATTACAGTTTCTCTATAGATTCTTTCACGCTCGTTCACATCGCTCCTTCCAAGTAACTTGAAAGCTCGCATGCCCGCATTGTCTCGAAAAACTAAAAAAGTGTATTTTCTCGACCTAAATATCATTTTTTTTTACAAAAATCACCACTAGCTCATGGCCAAAAGCGATGAGTTTTTATCGTGGGCTCGTTTGCCATCGAACTTGGTGTAAAACTCGCTCAAAACTTGGTCGGCCATTTTTGGGCGAAAATCAACCTCGACTCACAGTCGAGGCCGATGAGTCTATGTGGTTGTCACCTTGGCTATGATGTAGGTACCAAAAACTTCAAACGAGAAATTACAGTTTCTCTATAGATTCTTTCACGCTCGTTCACATCGCTCCTTCCAAGAACTTGAAAGCTCGCATGCCCGCATTGTCTCGAAAAACTAAAAAAGTGTATTTTCTTGGCCGAAATATCCTTTTTTTATATACAAAAATCACCACTAGCTCATGCCCAAAGGTGATGAGTTTTTATCGTTGCTCGTTTTCCATCGAACTCGTGTCTAAAACTCGCTCAAAACTTGGTCTCGCCATTTTTGGGCGATAATCAACCTTAGCTAACGAGTCGAGGCCGATGAGTCTCTATGGTTGTCACTTTGGCTATGATGTAGGTCCTAAAAATATCAAACCGGGAATTATAGTTTCTCTATAGATTGTTTCACGCTCGTTCCCACCGCCCTTCCAGAACTCGAAAGCTCGCATGCTTGCATCTTCTCGAAAAACAAAAAAGTGAATTTTCTCAGGCCTAAATATCTTTTTTTTTTTTTACAAAAATCATCACTAACTCATGGCCAAAGGTGATGAGTTTTTATCGTTGGCTCGTTTGCCATCAAACCGGGTCTAAAACGGCTCAAAACTTGGTCGGTCATTTTTGGGCGAAAATCAACCTCAGTCTCATAGTCGAGGCCGATGAGTCTATGTGGTTGTCACCTTGGCTACGATGTAGGTCTCAAAAACTTTAAACGAGAAATTACGGCTTCTCATAGATTCTTTTACGCTCGTTCACATCGCCCTTCCAGTAACTTGGAAGCTCGCATGCCCGCATTGTCTCGAAAAACTAAAAAAATGTATTTTCTCAACTCTAAATATCATTTTTTTACAAAAATCACCACTAGCTCATGGCCAAAAGCGATGAGTTTTTAACGTTGGCTCGTTTGCCATCGAACCGGGTCTAAAACTCGCTCAAAACTTGGTCGACCATTTTTGGGCGAAAATCAACCTCATCTCACAATCGAGGCCGACGAGTCTCCGTGGTTGTCACTTTTGCTATGATGTAGGTCTCAAAAACTTTAAACGAGAAATAACAGTTTCTCTATAGATTCTTTTACGCTCGTTCACATCACCCCTTCCGAGAACTTGAAAGCTACATGCCCGCATTGTCTCGAAAAATTAAAAAAGTGTATTTTCTCCGTCTAAAAGTTGTTTTTTTGCAAAAATCGCTTCGAGGTCATGGCTAAAGCCAATGAGTTTTTATCGTTGGCTTATTTTCCATCGAACTACATCTAAAACTCGCTCAAAACTTGATCGGCCATTTTTGGGCAAAAATCAACCTCGACTCACGAGCCGAGGCCCACGAGTCTCTCGTGGTTGTCACTTTAGCTATGACGGAGGTCCTAAAAATCTCAAAACAGGAATTATAGTTTCTCTATAGATTTTTTCACGCTCGTTCACACCGGCCCTTCCAGTACTCGAAAGCTCGCATGCCCGTATTGTCTCGAAAAACTAAAAAAGTGTATTTTCTCGACCTAAAAGTCATTTTTTTGCAAAAATCACCCCGAGGTCATGCCTAAAGTCGATGAGTTTTTATAGTTGGCTCGTTTGCCATCGAACCGTGTCTAAAACTACTCAAACTTGGTTTGCCATTTTTGGGTGATAATCAACCTTAGCTCACAGTCGAGGCCGATCGGCCTCGTGGTTATCACTTTGGCTATGATGTAGGTTCTAAAAATATCAAACTAGGAATTATAATTTCTCTATAGATTGTTTCACGCTCGTTCCCACCGGCCCTTCCAGAACTTGAAAGCTCGCATGCTCGCATTCTCTCGAAAAACAAAAAACTCGTATTTTCTCGACCTAAATATCCCTTTTTTTACGAAAATCACCACTAGCTCATGGCCAAAGGTGATGAGTTTTTATCCTTGGCTCGTTTGCCATCAAACCGGGTCTAAAACTCGCTTAAAACTTGGTTTGCCATTTTTGGGCGAAAATCAACCTCGCCTCACAGCCGAGGCCGATCGGTCCCATGTGGTTGTCACTTTGGCTATGATGTAGCTCCTAAAAATCTCAAAATAGAAATTATAGTTTCTCTATAGATTCTTTCACGCTCGTTCACACCGGCCCTTCTAGGAACTCGAAAGCTCGCATGCCCGCATTGTCTCGAAAAACTAAAAAAGTGTATTTTCTCGACTTAAAAGTCGTTTTTTTGCAAAAATCACCCCGAGGTCATGCCTAAAGCGAGATGAGTTTTTTAGGTTGGTTCGTTTGCCATCGAACCGTGTCTAAAACTACTCAAACTTGGTCCGCCATTTTTAGGTGATAATCAACCTTAGCTCACAATCAAGGCCGATCGGCTTCGTGGTTGTCACTTTGGCTATGATGTAGATTCTAAAAATATCAAACTAGGAATTATAGTTTCTCTATAGATTGTTTCACGCTCGTTCCCACCGCCCTTCCAGAACTCGAAAGCTCGCATGCTCGCATGCTCGCATTGTCTCGAAAAACTAAAAAAGTGTATTTTCTTGGCCTAAATATCCCTTTTTTACAAAAATCATCACTAGCTCATGGCCAAAGGTGATGAGTTTTTATCGTTGCTCGTTTACCATCAAACCGTGTCTAAAACTACTCAAAACTTGGTCTCGCCATTTTTGGGCGATAATCAACCTTAGCTCACAGCCGAGGCCGACGAGTCTCTCGTGGTTGTCACTTTGGCTATGATGTAGGTCCTAAAAATATCAAACCAGGAATTATAGTTTCTCTATAGATTGTTTCACGCTCGTTCCCACCGGCCCTTCCAGAACATCGAAAGCTCGCATGCTCGCATCGTGTCGAAAAACTAAAAAGTGTATTTTCTCGGCCTAAATATCCTTGTTTTTTTCACAAAAATCACCACTAGCTCATAGCCAAAGGTGATGAGTTTTTATCCTTGGCTTGTTTGCCATCAAACTTGGTCTAAAACTCGCTCAAAACTTGGTTGGCCATTTTTGGGCGAAAATCAACCTCGACTCACAGCCGAGGCCGATCGCCTATGTGGTTGTCACTTTGGCTATGATGTAGCTCCTAAAAATCTCAAAACGTAAATTATAGTTTCTCTATAGATTTTTTCACGCTCGTTCACACCGCCCTTCCAGAACTCGAAAGCTCGCATGCCCGCATTGTCTCGAAACTAAAAAAGTGTATTTTCTCACCTAAAATTCATTTTTTTGCAAAAGTCACCCCGAGGTCATGGCTAAAGGCACCGCTTTTATCATTGGCTCGTTTGCCATCGAACCGTGTCTCAAACTACTCAAAACTTGGTCTCGCCATTTTTGGGCGATAAGCAACCTTAGCTCATAGTCGAGGCCGATCGGCCTCTATGGTTGTCACCTTAGCTATGATGTAGGTCCTAAAAATATCAAACCAAGAATTATAGTTTCTCTATAGATTGTTTCACACTTGTTCCCACCGCCCTTCCAGAACTCGAAAGCTCGCATGCTCGCATCGTCTCGAAAAACAAAAAAAGTGTATTTTCTCAACTCTAAATATCCTTTTTTTTACAAGAATCACCTCTAGCTCATGCCCAAAGGTGATGAGTTTTTATCGTTGGCTTGTTTGCCATCAAACTCGGGTCTAAAACCGCTCAAAACTTGGTCGGTCATTTTTGGGCGAAAATCAACCTCGACTCACAGCCGAGGCCGATGCGTCTATTTGGTTGTCACTTTGGCTATGATGTTGGTCCCAAAAACCTCAAACAAGTAATTAAAATTTCTCTAGAAATTTTTTCATGCTTCATCACACCGGCCCTTCCAGAACTCGAAAGCTCGCATGCCCGCATTGTCTCGAAAAAGTAAAAAAGTGTATTTTCTTAGCCTAAATATCTTTTTTTTTTCAAAAATCACCACTAGCTCATGGCCAAAAGCGATGAGTTTTTATCGTCGGCTCATTTGCCATCGAACCGGGTCTAAAACTCGCTCAAAACTTGATCGGTCATTTTTGGGCGAAAATCAACCTCGACTCACAGCCGAGGCCGATGAGTCTATGTGGTTGTCACCTTGGCTATGATGTAGGTGCCAAAAACTTCAAACGAGAAATCACGAGTTCTCTATGAATCTTTCACGCTCGTTCACATCGCCCTTTCCAAGAACTTGAAAGCTCGCATGCCCGCATTGTCTCGAAAAACTAAAAAAGTGTATTTTCTCGACTTAAATATCTTTTTTTTTTCAAAAATCACCACTAGCTCATGGCCAAAAGCGATGAGTTTTTATCGTCGGCTCGTTTGCCATCGAACCGGGTCTAAAACTCGCTCAAAACTTGATCGGTCATATTTGGGCAAAATTCAACCTCGACTCACAGCCGAGGCCGATGAGTCTATGTGGTTGTCACCTTGGCTATGATGTAGGTGCCAAAAACTTCAAACGAGAAATTACAGGTTCTCTATAGATTCTTTCACGCTCGTTCACATCGCCCCTTCCAAGTAACTTGAAAGCTCGCATGCCCGCATTGTCTCGAAAAACTAAAAAAGTGTATTTTCTCAGCCTAAATATCATTTTTTTTTACAAAAATCACCACTAGCTCATGGCCAAAAGCGATGAGTTTTTATCGTCGGCTCGTTTGCCATCGAACCGTGTCTAAAACTACTCAAAACCCGCTCGGCCATTTTTGGGCGATAATCAACCTTAGCTCACAGCCGAAGAATGAGTCTCCGTGGTTATCACTTTGACTATGATGTAGGTCCCGAAAATATCAAACTAGGAATTATAATTTCTCTATAGATATTTTCACTCTCATTCACACCGACCCTTCCAAGAACTCGAAAGCTCGCATGCTCGCATTGTCTCGAAAAACTAAAAAGTGTGTTTTCTCGACCTAAATATCCTTTTTTTTACAAAAATCACCACTAGCTCATGGCCAAAGGTGATGAGTTTTTATCGTTGCTCGTTTACCATCGAACCGTATCTAAAACTACTCAAAACTTGGTCTACCATTTTTGGGCGATAATCAACCTTAGCTCACAAGCCGAGGCCGATGAGTCTCTATGGTTGTCACTTTGGCTATGATGTAGGTCCTAAAAATATCAAACCAGGAATTATAGTTTCTCTATAGATTGTTTCACGCTCGTTCCCACCGGCCCTTCCAGAACTCGAAAGCTCGCATGCTCGCATCGTCTCAAAAAACTAAAAAATGTCTTTTTTCTACTTAAATATCCTTTTTTTTACAAAAATCACCACTAGCTCATGGCCAAAGGTGATGAGTTTTTATCGTTGGCTCGTTTGCCATCGAACCGGGTCTAAAACTCGCTCAAAACTTGGCTCGGTCATTTTTGGGCGAAAATCAACCTCACCTCACAATCGAGGCCGATGAGTCTATGTGGTTGTCACCTTGGCTATGATGTAGGTGCCAAAAACTTCAAACGAGAAATTACAGCTTCTCTATAGATTCTTTCACGCTCGTTCACATCGGCCCTTCCAAGAACTTGAAAGCTCGCATGCCCGCATTATCTCGAAAAACTAAAAAGTGTATTTTCTCAACTTAAATATCATTTTTTTTTACAAAAATCACCACTAGCTCATGGCCAAAAGCGATGAGTTTTTATCGTCGACTCATTTTCCATCGAACCGGGTCTAAAACTCGCTCAAACCTTGGTCTGCTATTTTTGGGCGAAAATCAACCTCACCTCACAGCCGAGGCCGATGAGTCTATGTGGTTGTCACATTGGCTATGATGTAGGTGCCAAAAACTTCAAACGAGAAATTACAGCTTCTCTAGATTCTTTCACGCTCGTTCCCACCGGCCCTTCCAGAACTCGAAAGCTCGCATGCTCGCATCGTCTCGAAAAACTAAAAAAGTGTATTTTCTTGGCCTAAATATCCTTTTTTTTGTACAAAAAGCACCACTAGCTCATGGCCAAAGGTGATGAGTTTTTATCGTTGCTCGTTTACCATCGAACCGTGTCTAAAACTCGCTCAAAACTTGGTCTCGCCATTTTTGGGCGATAATCAACCTTAGCTCACGGCCGAGGCCGATGAGTCTCTATGGTTGTCACTTTGGCTATGATGTAGGTCCTAAAAATATCAAACTAGGAATTATAGTTTCTCTATAGATTGTTTCACGCTCGTTCCCACCGCCCTTCCAGGAACTCGAAAGCTCGCATGCCCGCATTGTCTCGAAAAACTAAAAAGTGTATTTTCTCGCCTAAAAGTTATTTTTTTGCAAAAGTCACCCTAAGGTCATGCGTAAAGCCGATGAGTTTTTATAGTTGGCTCGTTTGCCATCGAACCGTGTCTAAAACTACTCAAATTTGGTCTCGCCATTTTTGGGTGATAATCAACCTTAGCTCACAGCCGAGGCCGATCGCTCTCGTGGTTGTCACTTTGGCTATGATGTAGGTTCTAAAAATATCAAACTAGGAATTATAGTTTCTCTACCGATTGTTTCACGCTCGTTCCCACCGGCCCTTCCAGAACTTGAAAGCTCGCATGCTCGCATTGTCTCGAAAAACTAAAAAAGTGTATTTTCTCGCCTAAATATCCCTTTTTTTACGAAAATCACCACTAGCTCATGGCCAAAGGTGATGAGTTTTTATCCTTGGCTCGTTTGCCATCAAACTCGGGTCTAAAACTCGCTCAAAACTTGGTTGGCCATTTTTGGGCAAAAATCAACCTCGACTCACAGCCGAGGCCGATCGCCTTTGTGGTTGTCACTTTGGCTATGATGTAGCTCCTAAAAATCTCAAAACAGTAAATTATAGTTTCTCTATAGATTCTTTCACGCTCGTTCACACCGGCCCTTCTAGGAACTCGAAAGCTCGCATGCCCGCATTGTCTCGAAAAACTAAAAAAGTGTATTTTCTCAGCTTAAAAGTCGTTTTTTTGCAAAAATCACCCCGAGGTCATGCCTAAAGCCGATGAGTTTTTTTAGTTGGCTCGTTTGCCATCGAACCGTGTGTAAAACTACTCAAACTTGGTATGCCATTTTTGGGTGATAATCAACCTTAGCTCACGAGTCAAGGTCGATCGGCTTCGTGGTTGTTACTTTGGCTATGATGTAGATTCTAAAAATATCAAACTAGGAATTATAGTTTCTCTATAGATTGTTTCACGCTCGTTCCCACCGCCCTTCCAGAACTCGAAAGCTCGCATGCTCGCATTGTCTCGAAAAACTAAAAAAGTGTATTTTCTTGGCCTAAATATCCCTTTTTTTACAAAAATCACCACTAGCTCATGGCCAAAGGTGATGAGTTTTTATCGTTGCTTGTTTACCATCAAACCGTGTCTAAAACTACTCAAAACTTGGTCTCGCCATTTTTGGGCGATAATCAACCTTAGCTCACGAGCCGAGGCCGATGAGTCTTTGTGGTTGTCACTTTGGCTATGATGTAGGTCCTAAAAATATCAAACCAAGAATTATAGTTTCTCTATAGATTGTTTCACGCTCGTTCCCACCGGCCCTTCCAGAACTCGAAAGCTCGCATGCTCGCATCGTGTCGAAAAACTAAAAAGTGTATTTTCTCAGCCTAAATATCATTTTTTTTTTACAAAAATCACCACTAGCTCATGGCCAAAGGTGATGAGTTTTTATCCTTGGCTCGTTTGCCATCAAACTTGGTCTAAAACTCGCTCAAAACTTGGTTGGCCATTTTTGGGCGAAAATCAACCTCGACTCACAAGTCGAGGGCGATTAGTCTATGTGGTTATCACTTTGGCTATGATGTAGCTCCTAAAAATCTCAAAACAGAAATTATAGTTTCTCTATAGATGTTTTCACCCTCGTTCACACCGACCCTTCCAGAACTCGAAAGCTCGCATGCCCGCATTGTCTCGAAAAACTAAAAAAGTGTATTTTCTCGACCTAAAATTCATTTTTTTGCAAAAGTCACCCCGAGGTCTTGGCTAAAGGCAATGAGTTTTTATCATTGGCTCGTTTGCCATCGAACCGTGTCTCAAACTACTCAAAACTTGGTCTCGCCATTTTTGGGCGATAAGCAACCTTAGCTCATAGTCGAGGCCGATCGAGTCTCGTAGTTGTCACTTTAGCTATGATGTAGGTCCTAAAAATATCAAACCAAGAATTATAGTTTCTCTATAGATTGTTTCACACTTGTTCCCATCGGCCCTTCCAGAACTCGAATGCTCGCATGCTTGCATCGTCTCGAAAAACTAAAAAGTGTATTTTCTCGACCTAAATATCCTTTTTTTTACAAGAATCACCTCTAGCTCATGCCCAAAGGTGATGAGTTTTTATCGTTGGCTTGTTTGCCATCAAACTCGGGTCTAAAACTCGCTCAAAACATGGTCTCGTCATTTTTGGGCGAAAATCAACCTCGACTCACAGTCGAGGCCGATCGAGTCTATTTGGTTGTCACCTTGGCTATGATGTAGGTCCCAAAAATTCAAACGAGAAATTACAGTTTCTCTATAGATTTTTTCACGCTCGTTCACATCGGCCCTTCCGAGAACTTGAAAGCTCGCATGCCCGCATTGTCTCGAAAAACTAAAAAACTTTATTTTCTCGACCTAAAATTCATTTTTTTACAAAAATCACCCCGAGGTCATGGCTAAAGCCAATGAGTTTTTATCGTTGGCTCGTTTGCTATCAAACTCGTGTCTCATACTACTCAAAACTTGGTCGGCCATTTTTTGGCAAAAAGCAACCTCGACTCATAGTCGAGGCGGATGAGTCTATGTGGTTGTCACTTTGGCTATGATGTAAGTCCCAAAAACCTCAAACCAGGAATTATAGTTTCTTTATAAATTGTTTCGTGCTCGTTCACATTGGCCCTTTCGAGAACTCGAAATCTCTCATGCCCGTATTGTCTCGAAAAACTAAAAAAGTGTATTTTCTCAGCTTAAAAGTCATTTTTTTTGCAAAAATCACCCACGAGTCATGGACAAACACGATCGCTTTTATCGTTAGCTCGTTTTCCATCGAACTCGGATCTAAAACTATTCAAAACTTCATCGACCATTTTTTGGCGAAAATCAACCTTAGTTCACAGTCGAGGCCGATGAGTCTCTCTAGTTGTCACTTTGGCTATGATGTAGGTCCCAAAAACCTCAAACAAGCAATTATAGTTTCTCTATAAACTGTTTCATGCTCGTTCACACCGGCCATTCCAGAACTCGAAAGTTCGCTTGCTCGCATTGTCTCGAAAAACTAAAAAAGTGTTTTTTCTCGGCTCAAATGTCGTTTTTTTGCAAAAATCGCCCCCGACTAACGGCCAAAGGCGATGAGTTTTTATCATTGGCTCGTTTGCCATCGAACCGGTTCTAAAACTCGCTTAAAACTTGGTTGACCATTTTTTGGCGAAAATCAACCTCGACTCACAATCGAGGGCGATCGGTCCATGTGGTTGTAACTTTGGCTATGATGTAGGTCTCAAAAACCTCAAACGAGTAATTATAGTTTCTCTATAGATTCTTTCACGATCATTCACATCGACCCTTCCAAGAACTTGAAAGCTCGCATGCCCGCATTGTCTCAATAAACTAAAAAATTGTATTTTCTCAACCTAAAAGTCGTTTTTTTGCAAAAATCAACTAGAGGTCATGGCTTAAGCCGATAAGTTTTTATCGTTAGATCGTTTGCAATCGAACTTTATCTAAAACTACTCAAAACTTGGTCGACCATTTTTTGACGAAAATCAACTCAGCTCACAATCGAGGCCGACGAGTCTCCGTGGTTCTCACTTTGGCTATGATGTAAGTCCCAAAAACCTCAAACTAGGAATTATAGTTTCTCTATAGATTTTTTCACGCTCGTTCACATTGGCCCTTGCATGAACTCGAAAGCTCGCATGCTCACATTGCCTCGAAAATCTAAAAAAGTGTATTTTCTCGGCCTAAAAGTCATTTTTGTTGCAAAAATCAGCCCCGGTGTAATGGAAAAAGGCGATGATTTTTTTTCGTTAGCTCGTTTGCCATCAAACTTGATCTAAAACTCGCTTAAAACTTGGTCGACCATTTTTGGGCGAAAATCAACCTCGACTCATAGTAGAGGCCGATGAGTCTCCGTGGTTGTCACTTTGGCTAAGATGTATGTCCTAAAAACCTCAAACCAAGAATTTTAGTTTCTCTATAGATTTTTTCACGCTCGTTCACACCGGCCTTTCCAGGATCTCGAAAGCTCGCATGCCCGCATTGTCTCGAAAAACGAAAAAAGTTTATTTTCTCGATCCAAATGTCATTTTTTTTGCAAAAATCACCCCTAGGTCATTGCAAAAGGCGATGAGTTTTTATCGTTGGCTCGTTTGCCATCGAACTCGGGTCTAAAATTGCTCAAAATTTGGTCGGCCATTTTTGGGCGAAAATCAACCTCGGCTCACGAGCCGAGGCCGATGAGTCTCCGTGCTATTCACTTTGGCTATGATGTAGGTCCCAAAAACCACAAACGAGCAATTATAGTTTCTCTATAAATTCTTTCACGCTCGTTCATATCGCCCCTTCCAAGTAACTTGAAAGCTCGCATGCCCGCATTGTCTCGAAAAACTAAAAAAGTCTATTTTCTCGGCCTAAAAGTCATTTTTTTGCAAAAATTACCCCGGTGTAATAGACAAAGGTGATGAGTTTTTATCATTAGCTCGTTTGCCATAGAACTGGATCTAAAACTACTCAAAACTTGGTTGACCATTTTTGGGCGAAAATCAACCTCGACTCACAAGTCGAGGCCGATGAGTCTCCGTGGTTGTCACTTTGGCTATGATGTAGGTCCCAAAAACCTCAAACGAGTAATTAAAGTTTCTCTATAAATTTTTTCACCCTCGTTCACACCGGCCTTCGACGGAACTCGAAAGCTCGCATGCCCGCATTGTCTCGAAAAAATAAAAAAGTGTACTTCCTCGACCTAAATGTCATTTTTTTGCAAAAATCACCCCTAGTGTCATGGCCAAAGGCGATGAGTTTTTATCGTTGGCTCGTTTGCCATCGAACTAGGTCTAAAATTGCTTAAAACTTGGTCGGCCATTTTTTGGCGAAAATCAACCTCGACTCACAGTCGAGGCCGATGAGTCTCTATGGTTGTCACTTTGGCTATGATGTAGGTCCTAAAAATATTAAACCAGGAATTATAGTTTCTCTATAGATTGTTTCATACTCGTTCGTACCGACCCTTCCAGGAACTCGAAAGCTCGCATGCTCGTATTTTCTCAAAAACTAAAATGTGTATTTTCTCGACGTAAAAGTCATTTTTTTCCAAAAATCACCCCGAGGTCATGGCCAAAGCGGATGAGTTTTTATTGTTGGCTCAGTTTGCGATCGAACTAGGCCTAAAACTTCTATAAACTTTGTCGGTCAATTTTGGACGAAAATCAATCTCGACTCACAAATCGAAGCGGATGACTCTCTTTGGTCGTCACTTTGGCAATGATGTAGGTCCCAAAAACCTCAATCAAGCAATTATAGTTTCTCCGTAGATTGTTTCATTCTTGTTCACATTGGCCCTTCTAATAACTCCGAAGCTCGCATGCCCGCATTATCTCAAAAAACTAAAAAAGGTTATTTTCTCGGCTTAAAAGTGATTTTTTTTGCAAAAATCACCCCAAGGTAGTGGACAAAGGCCATAAGTTTTTGTCGTTAGCTCGATTTTCGTCGAACCGGGTCTAAAACTACTCAAAACTTGGTCGACCATTTTTTGTCGAACATCAACCTCGAGCTCACAGCCGAGGCCGATGAGTCTCTGTGGTTGTCACTTTGGCTATGATGTAGGTCCCAAAAAGCCTCAAACGAGCAATTATAGTTTCTCTACAGATTGTTTCATGCTCGTTCACACCGACCATTCCAGGAACTCGAAAGCTCGCATTGTCTCGAAAAACTGAAAAAGTGTATTTTCTCGGCCTAAAAGTTATTTTTTTGAAAAAATCGTCCCCGGGACATGGCTAAAGCCAATGAGTTTTTATCGTTGGCTCGTTTGCCATCGAACCGGGCCTAAGACTGCTCAAAACATGATCGGCCATTTTTGGGCGAAAATCAACCTCGACTCACGATCGAGGGCGATGAGTCTCCGTGGCTATCACTTTGCCTATGATGTAGGTCCCAAAAACCTCAAACGAGCAATTACGGTTTCTCTATGGATTCTTTCACGTTCGTTCACATCGGCGCTTCCGGTAACTCGAAAGCTCGCATGCTCGCATTTTCTCGAAAAACTAAAAAAGTGTATTTTCTTGACCTAAATGTCGTTTTTTTAAAAAAAAATCGCCCCTAGTGTCATGGCTAAAGGTGATGAGTTTTTATCGTTGGCTCGTTTGCCATCGAGCTAGGTCTAAAACTCGCTCAAAACTTGGTCGGTCATTTTTTGGCAAAAATCAACCTCAACTAACAATCAAGGTCGATGAGTCTCTATGGTTGTCACTTTGGCTATGATGTAGGTCCGAAAAACCTCAAATGAGTAATTAGAGTTTCTCTATAAATTTTTTCACGCTCGTTCCACCAGCCATTCCAGGGAACTCGAAAGCTCACATGCCCGCATTGTCTAGAAAAACTAAAAAAGTGTATTTTCTCGAGCTAAATGTCGTTTTTTTTTCAAAAATCTCCCCCGAGTCATGGCCAAAGGCGATGAGTTTTTATCGTTGGCTCATTTGCCATCGAACTAGGTCTAAAACTCGCTCAAAACTTGGTCGGTCATTTTTTGGCGAAAATCAACCTCAACTAACAATCAAGGCCGATGAGTCTCTATGGTTGTCACTTTGGCTATGATGTATGTCCGAAAAACCTCAAATGAGTAATTAGATTTTCTCTATAAATTTTTTGACGCTCGTTCCACCGGCCATTCCGAGAACTCGAAAGCTCGCATGCTCGCATTGTCTAGAAAAACTAAAAAAGTGTATTTCCTCGGCATAAATGTCATTTTTTTTTCAAAAATCGCCCCCGTGTCATGGCCTAAGGTGATGATTTTTTTCGTTGGCTTGTTTGCCATCGAACTCGGGTCTAAAACTTGCTCAAAACTTGGTCGGCCATTTTTGGGCGAAATTCAACCTCACCTCACAATCGAAGCCGATGAGTCTTTATGGTTGTCACTTTGGCTATAATGTAGGTCCGAAAAACCTCAAATGAGTAATCGAAGTTTCTCTATACATTTTTTCACGCTCGTTCACATCGGCCCTTCCAGGAACTCGAAAGCTCGCATGCCCGCATTGTCTCGAAAAACTAAAAAAGTGTATTTTCTCATCCTAAATGTCATTTTTTTTCAAAAATCACCCCCGTGTCATGGACAAAGGCGATGAGTTTTTATCGTTGGCTCGTTTGCCATCGAACCGGGTCAAAAACTGCTCAAAACTTGGTCGGCCATTTTTGGGCGAAAATCAACCTCGGCTCACGGTCGAGAGCGATGAGTCTCTGTGGTTATCACTTTGGCTATGATGTAGGTCCCAAAAACCTCAAACGAGCAATTACAGTTTCTCTATAGATTCTTTCACGCTTGTTCACATCGGCCCTTCCGAGTAACTCGAAAGCTCGCATGCCCGTATTGTCTCGAAAAACTAAAAAAGTGTATTTTCTCGACCTAAATATCGTTTTTTTTCATAATCGCCCCTGTGTCATGGCCAAAGGCGATGAGTTTTTATCGTTGGCTCGTTTGCCATCGAACCGAGCCTAAAACTCGCTCAAAACTTGGTCGGTCATTTTTGGGCGAAAATCAACCTCAACTAACAATCAACGCCGATGAGTCTCTATGGTTGCCACTTTGGCTATGATGTAGGTCCAAAAATCCTCAAACGAGTAATTAGAGTTTCTCTATAAATTTTTTGACGCTCGTTCCACCGGCCATTCCAGGAACTCGAAAGCTCGCATGCTCGCATTGTCTAGAAAAACTAAAAAAGTGTATTTCCTCGGCATAAATGTCATTTTTTTTCCAAAAATCGCCCCCGTGTCGTGGCCTAAGGTGATGATTTTTATCACTGGCTTGTTTGCCATCGAACCGGGTCTGAAACTCGCTCAAAACTTGGTCGGCCATTTTTGGGCGAAATTCAACCTCACCTCACAATCGAAGCCGATGAGTCTTTATGGTTGTCACTTTGGCTATGATGTAGGTCTCAAAAACCTCAAATGAGTAATCGGAGTTTCTCTATACATTTTTTCACGCTCGTTCACATCGGCCCTTCCGAGAACTCGAAAGCTCGCATGCCCGCATTGTCTCGAAAAACTAAAAAAGTGTATTTTCTCATCCTAAATGTCTTTTTTTTTCAAAAATCACCCCCGGTGTCATGGCCAAAGGCGATGAGTTTTTATCATTGGCTCGTTTGCCATCGAACTCGGGTCAAAAACTGCTCAAAACTTGGTCGGCCATTTTTGGGCGAAAATCAACCTCGCCTCACAGTCGAGAGCGATGAGTCTTTGTGGTTATCACTTTAGCTATGATGTAGGTCCCAAAAACCTCAAACAAGCAATTACGGTTTCTCTATAGATTCTTTCACGCTCGTTCACATCGGCCCTTCCAGTAACTCGAAAGCTCGCATGCCCGCATTGTCTCGAAAAACTAAAAAAGTGTATTTTCTCAGCCTAAATATCGTTTTTTTTTAAATCGCCCCCGTGTCATGGCCAAAGGCGATGAGTTTTTATCGTTGGCTTGTTTGCCATTGAACCGAGCCTAAAACTGCTCAAAACTTGGTCGGTCATTTTTGGGCGAAAATCAACCTCAACTAACAATCAACGCCGATGAGTCTCTATGGTTGCCACTTTGGCTATGATGTAGGTCCGAAAATCCTCAAACTAGTAATTAGAGTTTCTCTATAAATGTTTTCACGCTCGTTCCACCGGCCATTCCAGGAACTCGAAAGCTTGCATGCTCGCATTGTCTCGAAAAACTAAAAAAGTGTATTTTCTCGGCCTAAATGTCATTTTTTTTCAAAAATCGCCCCCGAGTCAAGGCCAAAGGCGATGACTTTTTATCGTTGGCTCGTTTGCCATCGAACCGGGTCTAAATCGCTCAAAACTTGGTCGGGCATTTTTGGGTAAAAATCAACCTCATCTCACAGTCGAGGGCGATGAGTCTCGTGGTTGTCACTTTGGCTATGATGTAGGTCCCAAAAACCTCAAACGAGCAATTACGGTTTCTTTATAGATTCTTTTACGCTCGTTCACATCGGCCCTTCCAGGTAACTCGAAAGCTCGCATGCCCGCATTGTCTCGAAAACCTAAAAAAGCGTATTTTCTCGGCCTAAATGTCGTTTTTTTCAAAAAATCGCCCCGAGTTCATGGCCAAAGGCGATGAGTTTTTATCATTGGCTTGTTTGCCATTGAACCGAGTCTAAAACTCGCACAAAACTTAGTCGGCCATTTTTGGGCGAAAATCAACCTTAACTCACAAACAAGGCCGATGAGTCTCCGTGGTTGTCACTTTGGCTATGATGTTGGTCCCAAAAACCTCAAACGAGTAATTAAAATTTCTCTAGAAATGTTTTCACGCTTCTTCACACTAGCCCTTCCGAGCACTCGAAAGCTCACATGCCCGCATTGTCTCGAAAAAGTAAAAAAGCGTTTTTCTTGGCCTAAAAGTCTTTTTTTTGAAAAAATCAACCCTAGGTAGTGGACAAAGGTGATGAGTTTTTATTGTTAGGTCGTTTTCCATCGAAATGGGTCTAAAACTACTCAAAACTCGGTCGGTCATTTTTGGTCGGAAATCAACCTCAACTCATAGTCGAGGCCGATGAGTCTCGTGGTTGTCACTTTGGCTATGATGTAGGTCCCAAAAACCTCAAATGAGCAATTTCGGTTTCTCTATTGATTGTTTCACGCTCGTTCACACCAGCCCTTCTAGGAACTCGAAAGCTTGCATGCTCGCATTGTGTGAAAAAACTAAAAAAGTCTATTTTCTCGGCCTAAATGTCGTTTTTTTTTCAAAATCGCCCCTGAGTCATGGCCAAAGGCAATGAGTTTTTATCGTTGGCTCGTTTGCTATCAAACTGGGTCTAAAACTCGCTCAAAAGTTGGTTAGCCATTTTTGGGCGAAAATCAACCTCAACTCACAATCAAGGCCGATGAGTCTCGTGGTTGTCACTTTGGCTATGATGTTGGTCCCAAAAACCTCAAACGAGTAATTAAAATTTCTCTAGAAATTGTTTCACGCTTCTTCACACCGGCCCTTCTAGGAACTCGAAAGCTCGCATGCTCGCATGCTCGCATTGTCTCGGAAAACTAAAAACGTGTTTTTCTTGGCCTAAAAGTCTTTTTTTTTGCAAAAATCAACCCTAGGTAGTGGACAAAGCCAATGAGTTTTTATTGTTAGGTCGTTTCCATCGAAATGGGTCTAAAACTACTCAAAACTTGGTCGGCCATTTTTGGGCGATAATCAACCTCGGCTCACGATCAAGGGCGATGGGTCTCCGTGGTTGTCACTTTGGCTATGATGTAGGTCCCAAAAACCTCAAACGAGCAATTATAGTTTCTCTATAGGTTCTTTCACGCTCGTTCACATCGGCCCTTCCAGGTAACTCGAAAGCTCGCATGCCCGCATTGTCTCGAAAAACTAAAAAAGTGTATTTTCTCGGCCTAAATGTCATTTTTTTCGAGAAATCGCCCCCGAGTCAAGGCCAAAGGCGATGAGTTTTTATCGTTGGCTCGTTCGCCATCGAACCGGGTCTAAAACCGCTCAAAACTTGGTCGGCCATTTTTGGGCGACAATCAACCCCAGTCGACAGTCGAGACGAATGAGTCTCTATGGTTGTCACTTTAGCTATGATGTAGGTCCCAAAAACCTCAAACGAGAAATTACGAGTTTCTCTATAAATTGTTTCATGCTCGTTCACATCGGCCCTTCCAGGAACTCAAAAGCTCGCATGCCCGCATTGTCTCGAAAAACTAAAAAAGTGTATTTTCTCGGCTTAAAAGTTATTTTTTTGAAAAAATACCCCGAGGTCATGCCCAAAGCGGATGAGTTTTTATTGTTGGCTCGTTTGCCATCGAACCGGGTCAAAAACTCGCTCAAAACTTGGTCGGCCATTTTTGGGCGAAAATCAACCTCGGCTCACAAGTCGAGAGCGATGAGTCTTTGTGGTTATCACTTTAGCTATGATGTAGGTCCCAAAAACCTCAAACAAGCAATTACGGTTTCTCTATAGATTCTTTCACGCTCGTTCACATCGGCCCTTCCAGTAACTCGAAAGCTCGCATGCCCGCATTGTCTCGAAAAACTAAAAAAGTGTATTTTCTCGGCCTAAATATCGTTTTTTTTTAAATCGCCCCCGAGTCATGGCCAAAGGCGATGAGTTTTTATCGTTGGCTTGTTTGCCATTGAACCGAGCCTAAAGCTGCTCAAAACTTGGTCGGTCATTTTTGGGCGAAAATCAACCTCAACTAACAATCAACGCCGATGAGTCTCTATGGTTGCCACTTTGGCTATGATGTAGGTCCGAAAATCCTCAAACTAGTAATTAGAGTTTCTCTATAAATGTTTTCACGCTCGTTCCATCGGCCATTCCAGGAACTCGAAAGCTTGCATGCTCGCATTGTCTCGAAAAACTAAAAAAGTGTATTTTCTCGGCCTAAATGTCATTTTTTTCAAAAATCGCCCCTGTGTCAAGGCCAAAGGCGATGACTTTTTATCGTTGGCTCGTTTGCCATCGAACCGGGTCTAAATCCGCTCAAAACTTGGTCGGGCATTTTTGGGTAAAAATCAACCTCATCTCACAAGTCGAGGGCGATGAGTCTCGTGGTTGTCACTTTGGCTATGATGTAGGTCCCAAAAACCTCAAACGAGCAATTACGGTTTCTCTATAGATTCTTTTACGCTCGTTCACATCGGCCCCTTCCAGGTAACTCGAAATCTCGCATGCCCGCATTGTCTCGAAAACCTAAAAAGCGTATTTTCTCGGCCTAAATGTCGTTTTTTTCAAAAAATCGCCCCAGGTTCATGGCCAAAGGCGATGAGTTTTTATCATTGGCTTGTTTGCCATTGAACCGAGTCTAAAACTCGCACAAAACTTAGTCGGCCATTTTTGGGCGAAAATCAACCTTAACTCACAAACAAGGCCGATGAGTCTCGTGGTTGTCACTTTGGCTATGATGTTGGTCCCAAAAACCTCAAACGAGTAATTAAAATTTCTCTAGAAATGTTTTCACGCTTCTTCACACTAGCCCTTCCAGGCACTCGAAAGCTCACATGCCCGCATTGTCTCGAAAAAGTAAAAAAGCGTTTTTCTTGGCCTAAAAGTCTTTTTTTTGAAAAAATCAACCCTAGGTAGTGGACAAAGGTGATGAGTTTTTATTGTTAGGTCGTTTTCCATCGAAATGGGTCTAAAACTACTCAAAACTTGGCTCGGTCATTTTTGGTCGGAAATCAACCTCAACTCATAGTCGAGGCCGATGAGTCTCCGTGGTTGTCACTTTAGCTATGATGTAGGTCCCAAAAACCTCAAATGAGCAATTTCAGTTTCTCTATTGATTGTTTCACGCTCGTTCACACCAGCCCTTCTAGGAACTCGAAAGCTTGCATGCCCGCATTGTGTGAAAAAACTAAAAAGTCTATTTTCTCGGCCTAAACGTCGTTTTTTTTTCAAAATCGCCCCTGAGTCATGGCCAAAGGCAATGAGTTTTTATCGTTGGCTCGTTTGCTATCAAACCGGGTCTAAAACCGCTCAAAAGTTGGTTAGCCATTTTTGGGCGAAAATCAACCTCAACTCACAATCAAGGCCGATGAGTCTCTGTGGTTGTCACTTTGGCTATGATGTTGGTCCCAAAAACCTCAAACGAGTAATTAAAATTTCTCTAGAAATTGTTTCACGCTTCTTCACACCGACCCTTCTAGGAACTCGAAAGCTCGCATGCTCGCATGCTCGCATTGTCTCGGAAAACTAAAAACGTGTTTTTCTTGGCCTAAAAGTCTTTTTTTTTTGCAAAAATCAACCCTAGGTAGTGGACAAAGCCAATGAGTTTTTATTGTTAGGTCGTTTCCATCGAAATGGGTCTAAAACTACTCAAAACTTGGTCGGCCATTTTTGGGCGATAATCAACCTCGGCTCACGATCAAGGGCGATGGGTCTACGTGGTTGTCACTTTGGCTATGATGTAGGTCCCAAAAACCTCAAACGAGCAATTATAGTTTCTCTATAGGTTCTTTCACGCTCGTTCACATCAGCTCTTCCAGGTAACTCGAAAGCTCGCATGCCCGCATTGTCTCGAAAAACTAAAAAGTGTATTTTCTCGGCCTAAATGTCATTTTTTTCGAGAAATCGCCCCCGAGTCAAGGCCAAAGGCGATGAGTTTTTATCGTTGGCTCGTTCGCCATCGAACCGGGTCTAAAACTGCTCAAAACTTGGTCGGCCATTTTTGGGCGACAATCAACCCAGTCGACGAGTCGAGACGAATGAGTCTCTATGGTTGTCACTTTAGCTATGATGTAGGTCCCAAAAACCTCAAACGAGAAATTACGGTTTCTCTATATATTGTTTCATGCTCGTTCACATCGGCCCTTCCGAGAACTCAAAAGCTCGCATGCCCGCATTGTCTCGAAAAACTAAAAAAGTGTATTTTCTCGGCTTAAAAGTTATTTTTTTGAAAAAATACCCCGAGGTCATGCCCAAAGCGGATGAGTTTTTATTGTTGGCTCGTTTGCCATCGAACTGGGTCTAAAACTACTAAAAACTTGGTCGACCATTTTTGGGCGAAAATTAACCTCGGCTTATAGTCGAAGCGGATGCATCTCCGTGCTTGTCACTTTGGCTATGATGTGGGTCCCTAAAACCTCAATCAAGCAACTATAGTTTCTCTATAGATTGTTTCATGCTCGTTCACATCGGCCCTTCTAATAACTCCAAAGCTCGCATGCCCGCATTGTCTCGAAAAACTAAAAAAGTGTATTTTCTCGTCCTAAATGTCTTTTTTTTTTCAAAAATCACCCCCGAGTCATGGCCAAAGGCGATGAGTTTTTATCATTGGCTCGTTTGCCATCGAACCGGGTCTAAACTCGCTCAAAACTTGGTCGGCCATTTTTGGGCGAAAATCAACCTCGACTCACAGTCGAGGGCGATGAGTCTCTATGGGTATCACTTTGGCTATGATGTAGGTCTCAAAGACTTCAAACGAGTAATTACGGTTTCTCTATAGCTTCTTTTACGCTCGTTCACATCGTCCCTTCCAGTAACTCAAAAACTCGTATGCCTACAGATCTCGAAAAACTAAAAAAATGTATTTTCTCGGCCTAAATGTCGTTTTTTTCCAAAAATCGCCCCTAGGTCATGGCCAAAGGTGATGAGTTTTTATCGTTGGCTCGTTTGCCATTGATTTGGGTCTAAAAATGCCCAAAACTTGGTCGGTCATTTTTGGGCGAAAACCAACCTCAACTCACAATCAAGGCCGATGAGCCTCCGTGGTTGTCACTTTGGATATGATGTAGGTCCCAAAAACCTCAAATGAGTAATTAAAATTTCTCTATAAATTTTTTCACGCTTATTCACACCGGCCTTTCCGAGAACTCGAAAGCTCGCATGCCCGCATTGTCTCGAAAAACTAAAAAATTGTATTTTCTCGGCCTAAAAGTTATTTTTTTGCAAAAATCAACCCCGGGTAGTGGACAAAGGCGATGAGTTTTTATTGTTATTTCGTTTTCCATCGAAATGGGTCTAAAACTACTCAAAACTTGGTCGGTCATTTTTGGTCGAAAATCAACCTCGGCTCGCAATCGAGGTCGATGAGTCTCCGTGGTTGTCACTTTGGCTACGATGTAGGTCCCAAAAACCTCAAACCAAGCAATTTCAGTTTCTCTATTGATTGTTTCACACTCGTTCACACCGGCCCTTCCAGGAACTCGAAAGCTCGCATGCCCGCATTGTCTTAAAAAACTAAAAAGTCTATTTTCTCGGCCTAAATGTCGTTTTTTTTTCAAAAATCGCCCCCGTGTGATGGCCTAAGGTGATGATTTTTTATCGTTGGCTTGTTTGCCATCGAACCGGGTCTAAAACTCGCTCAAAACTTGGTCGGCCATTTTTGGGCAAAATTCAACCTCACCTCACAATCGAAGCCGAGGAGTCTTTATGGTTGTCACTTTGGCTATGATGTAGGTCCGAAAAACCTCAAACGAGTAATTAGAGTTTCTCTATACATTTTTTCACGCTCGTTCACACCGCCCTTCCAGAACTCGAAAGCTCGCATGCCCGCATTGTCTCGAAAAATTAAAAAAGTGTATTTTCTCATCCTAAATGTTTTTTTTTTCAAAAATCACCCCTGTGTCATGGCCAAAGGCGATGAGTTTTTATCGTTGGCTCGTTTTCCATCGAACAGATCTAAAACCGCTCAAAACTTGGTCGGCCATTTTTGGCCGAAAATCAACCTCGACTCACGAGCCGAGAGCGACGAGTCTCCGTGGTTATCACTTTGGCTATGATGTAGGTCCCAAAAACCTCAAACGAGCAATTACAGCTTCTCTATAGATTCTTTCACGCTCGTTCACATCGTCCCTTCCAAGAACTCGAAAGCTCGCATGCCCGCAATGTCTCGAAAAACTAAAAAGTGTATTTCCTCATCCTAAATATCGTTTTTTTTTAAATCGCCCCTGTGTCATGGCCAAAGGCGATGAGTTTTTATCGTTAGCTCGTTTGCCATTGAACCGGGCCTAAAACTCGCTCAAAACTTGGTCGGTCATTTTTGGGCGAAAATCAACCTCAACTAACAATCAAGGCCGATGAGTCTCTATGGTTGTCACTTTGGCTATGATGTAGGTCCGAAAAACCTCAAACGAGTAATTAGAGTTTCTCTAAAAATGTTTTCACGCTCGTTCCACCGGCCATTCCGGGAACTCGAAAGCTCGCATGCCCGCATTGTCTCAAAAAATAAAAAAGTGTATTTTCTTGGCCTAAATGTTATTTTTTTTTCAAAAATCGCCCCTGTGTCAAGGCCAAAGGCGATGACTTTTTATCGTTGGCTCGTTTGCCATCGAACCGGGTCTAAATCTGCTCAAAACTTGGTCGAGCATTTTTGGGCAAAAATCAACCTCATCTCATAGTCGAGGGCGATGAGTCTCCGTGGTTGTCACATTGGCTATGATGTAGGTCTCAAAAACCTCAAACGAGCAATTACAGCTTCTCTATAGATTCTTTTATGCTCGTTCACATCGGCCCTTCCAAGAACTCGAAAGCTCGCATGCCCGCATTGTCTCGAAAACCTAAAAAAGCGTATTTTCTCGGCCTAAATGTCGTTTTTTTCAAAAAATCGCCCCCGTGTCGTGGCCAAAGGTGATGAGTTTTTATCATTGGCTCGTTTGCCATTGAACCGAGTCTAAAACTCGCACAAAACTTGGTCGGCCATTTTTGGGCGAAAATCAACCTTAACTCACAAACAAGGCCGATGAGTCTCTGTGGTTGTCACTTTGGCTATGATGTTGGTCCCAAAAACCTCAAACGAGTAATTAAAATTTCTCTAGAAATGTTTTCACGCTTCTTCAAACTCGGCTCTTCCAGAACTCGAAAGCTCGCATGCTCGCATTGTCTCGAAAAAGTAAAAAAGCGTTTTTCTTGGCCTAAAAGTCTTTTTTTTGCAAAAATCAACCCTAGGTAGTGGACAAAGGCGATGAGTTTTTTTATTAGGTCATTTTCCATTGAAATGGGTCTAAAACTACTAAAAACTTGGTCGGTCATTTTTGGTTGAAAATCAACATCAACTCATAGTCGAGGCCGACGAGTCTCCGTGGTTGTCACTTTGGCTATGATGTAGGTCCTAAAAACCTCAAACGAGCAATTTCAGTTTCTCTATTGATTGTTTCACGCTCGTTCACACCAGACCCTTCCAGGTAACTCGAAAGCTCGCATGCCCGCATTGTCTCGAAAAACTAAAAAAGTGTATTTTCTCGCCTAAATGTCATTTTTTTCGAGAAATCGCCCCTGTGTCATGGCCAAAGGCGATGAGTTTTTGTCGTTGGCTCGTTCGCCATCGAACCGGGTCTAAAACCGCTCAAAACTTGGTCGGCCATTTTTGGGCAACAATCAACCCCACTCGACGATCGAGACGAATGAGTCTCTATGGTTGTCACTTTAGCTATGATGTAGGTCATAGAAACCTCAAACGAGAAATTACAGTTTCTCTATATATTGTTTCATGCTCGTTCACATCGGCCCTTCAAGGAAGTGGAAAGCTCGCATGCCCGCATTGTCTCGAAAAACTAAAAAAGTGTATTTTCTCGCTTAAAAGTTATTTTTTTGCAAAAATACCCCGAGGTCATGCCCAAAGCGGATGAGTTTTTATTGTTGGCTCATTTGCCATCGAACTCGGTTCTAAAACTACTAAAAACTTGGTCGACCATTTTTGGGCGAAAATCAACCTCAATCTCATTGTCGAAGCGGATACGTCTCCGTGGTTGTCACTTTGGCTATGATGTAGGTCCCTAAAACCTCAATCAACCAATTATAGCCTCTCTATAGATTGTTTCATGCTCGTTCACATCGGCCCTTCTAATAACTCCAAAGCTCGCATGCCCGCATTGTCTCGAAAAACTAAAAAAGTGTATTTTCTCATCCTAAATGTCTTTTTTTTTCAAAAATACCCCCGTGTCATGGCCAAAGGCGATGAGCTTTTATCGTTGGCTCGTTTGCTATCGAACCGGGTCTAAAACTCGCTCAAAACTTGGTCGGCCATTTTTGGGCGAAAATCAACCTCGCCTCACGATCGAGGGCGATGAGTCTCCGTGGGTATCACTTTGGCTATGATGTAGGTCTCAAAGACTTCAAACGAGCAATTATAGTTTCTCTATAGCTTCTTTTACGCTCGTTCACATCGTCCCTTCCAGTAACTCAAAAACTCGCATGCCTACATAGTCTCGAAAAACTAAAAAGTGTATTTTCTCGGCCTAAATGTCGTTTTTTTTCCAAAAATCGCCCCTAGGTCATGGCCAAAGGCGATGAGTTTTTATCATTGGCTCGTTTGCCACCGATTTGGGTCTAAAAATGCCCAAAACTTGGTCGGTCATTTTTGGGCGAAAACCAACCTCAACTCACAATCAAGGCCGATGAGCCTCCGTGGTTGTCACTTTTGCTATGATGTAGGTCCCAAAAACCTCAAATGAGTAATTAAAATTTCTCTATAAATTTATTCACGCTCGTTCACACCGGCCCTTCCAGAACTCGAAAGCTCGCATGCCCGCATTGTCTCGAAAAACTAAAAAAGTGTATTTTCTCATCCTAAATGTTTTTTTTTCAAAAATCACCCCCGTGTCATGGCCAAAGGCGATGAGTTTTTATCATTGGCTCTTTTGCCATCGAACCGGATCTAAAACTCGCTCAAAACTTGGTCGGCCATTTTTGGGCGAAAATCAACCTCGACTCACGGCCGAGAGCGATGAGTCTCTCGTGGTTATCACTTTGGCTATGATGTAGGTCCCAAAAACCTCGGACGAGCAATTACAGCTTCTCTATAGATTCTTTCACGCTCGTTCACATCATCCCTTCCAAGTAACTCGAAAGCTCGCATGCCCGCATTGTCTCGAAAAACTAAAAAAGTGTATTTTCTCAACTCTAAATATCGTTTTTTTTTAAATCGCCCTCGTGTCATGGCCAAAGGCGATGAGTTTTTATCGTTGGCTCGTTTGCCATTGAACCGGGCTTAGAACCGCTCAAAACTTGGTCGGTCATTTTTGGGCGAAAATCAACCTCAACTAACAATCAAGGCCGATGAGTCTCTATGGTTGTCACTTTGGCTAGATGTAGGCCCGAAAAACCTCAAACGAGTAATTAGAGTTTCTATATAAATTTTTTCACGCTCGTTCCACCGGCCATTCCAGGAACTCGAAAGCTCGCATGCCCGCATTGTCTCAAAAAAATAAAAAAGTGTATTTTCTCGGCCTAAATGTGATTTTTTTTCAAAAATCGCCCCCAAGTCAAGGCCAAAGGCGATGACTTTTTATCGTTGGCTCGTTTGCCATCAAACTCGGGTCTAAATCGCTCAAAACTTGGTCGGGCATTTTTGGGAAAAAATCAACCTCATCTCACGAGCCGAGGGCAATGAGTCTCTGTGGTTGTCACTTTGGCTATGATGTAGGTCCCAAAAACCTCAAATGAGCAATTACAGCTTCTCTATAGATTCTTTTACGCTCATTCACATCGGCCCTTCCAAGTAACTCGAAAGCTCGCATGCTCGCATTGTCTCGAAAACCTAAAAAGCGTATTTTCTCGGCCTAAATGTCGTTTTTTTCAAAAAATCGCCCCTGTGTCATGGCCAAAGGCGATGAGTTTTTATCATTGGCTCGTTTGCCATTGAACCGAGTCTAAAACCGCACAAAACTTGGTCGGCCATTTTTGGGCGAAAATCAACCTTAACTCACAAACAAGGCCGATGATTCTCTGTGGTTGTCACTTTGGCTATGATGTTGGTCCCAAAAACCTCAAACGAGTAATTAAAATTTCTCTAAAAATTGTTTCACGCTTCTTCACGCCGGCCCTTCCAGAACTCGAAAGCTCGCATGCCCGCATTGTCTCGAAAAAGTTAAAAAGCGTTTTTCTTGGCCTAAAAGTCTTTTTTTTGCAAAAATCAACCCTAGGTAGTGGACAAAGGCGATGAGTTTTTATTGTTAGGTCGTTTTCCATCGAAATGGTTCTAAAACTACTCAAAACTTGGTCGGTCATTTTTGGTCGGAAATCAATCTCAACTCATAGTCGAGGCCGACGAGTCTCCGTGGTTGTCACTTTGGCTATGATGTAGGTCCCAAAAACCTCAAACGAGCAATTTCGGTTCTCTATTGATTGTTTCACGCTCGTTCACACCGGCCCTTCCAGAACTCGAAAGCTTGCATGCCCGCATTGTGTGAAAAAACTAAAAAAGTCTATTTTCTCGGCTTAAATGTCGTTTTTTTTTCAAAACCGCCCTCGTGTCATGACCAAAGGTGATGAGTTTTTATCGTTGGCTCGTTTGCTATCGAACTCGGGTCTAAAACTACTCAAAACTTGGTTAGCCATTTTTGGGCGAAAATCAACCTCAACTCACAATCAAGGCCGATGAGTCTCCGTGGTTGTCACTTTGGCTATGATGTTGTTCCCAAAAACCTCAAACGAGTTATTAAAATTTCTCTAGAAATTTTTTCATGCTTCTTCACACCGGCCCTTCCAGGAACTCGAAAGCTCGCATGCCCGCATTGTCTCGAAAAACTAAAAAAGTGTTTTTCTTGGCCTAAAAGTCCTTTTTTTGCAAAAATCAACCCTAGGTAAGTGGACAAAGGCGATGAGTTTTCATTGTTAGGTCGTTTCCATCGAAATGGGTCTAAAACTACTCAAAACTTGGTCGGCCATTTTTGGGCAATAATCAACCTCGACTCACGATCAAGGGCGATGGGTCTCCGTGGTTGTCACTTTGGCTATGATGTAGGTCCCAAAAACCTCAAACGAGCAATTACAGCTTCTCATAGGTTCTTTCACGCTCGTTCACATCAGCCCTTCCAAGCAACTCGAAAGCTCGCATGCCCGCATTGTCTCGAAAACTAAAAAAGTGTATTTTCTCGCCTAAATGTCATTTTTTTTCGAGAAATCGCCCCTGTGTCAAGGCCAAAGGCGATGAGTTTTTATCGTTGGCTCGTTTGCCATCGAACCGGGTCTAAATCGCTCAAAACTTGGTCGAGCATTTTTGGGTAAAAATCAACCTCATCTCACAGCCGAGGCCGACGAGTCTCCGTGGTTGTCACTTTGGCTATGATGTAGGTCCCAAAAACCTCAAACGAGCAATTTCGGTCTCTATTGATTGTTTCACGCTCGTTCACACCGCCCTTCCAGAACTCGAAAGCTTGCATGCCCGCATTGTGTGAAAAAACTAAAAAGTCTATTTTCTCGCTTAAATGTCGTTTTTTTTTTCAAAACCGCCCCTGTGTCATGGCCAAAGGCGATGAGTTTTTATCGTTGGCTCGTTTGCTATCGAACTCGGGTCTAAAACTACTTAAAACTTGGTTAGCCATTTTTGGGCGAAAATCAACCTCAACTCACAATCAAGGCCGACGAGTCTCCGTGGTTGTCACTTTGGCTATGATGTTGGTCCCAAAACCTCAAACGAGTAATTAAAATTTCTCTAGAAATGTTTTCACGCTTCTTCACACCGGCCCTTCCAGAACTCGAAAGCTCGCATGCCCGCATTGTCTCGAAAAACTAAAAAAGTGTTTTTCTTGGCCTAAAAGTCTTTTTTTTTTTTGCAAAAATCAACCCTAGGTAGTGGACAAAGGCGATGAGTTTTTATTGTTAGGTCGTTTTCCATCGAAATGGTTCTAAAACTACTCAAAACTTGGTCGGTCATTTTTGGTCTGGAATCAATCTCAACTCATAGTCGAGGCCGATGAGTCTCTCGTGGTTGTCACTTTGGCTATGATGTAGGTCCCAAAAACCTCAAACGAGCAATTTCAGCTTTCTATTGATTGTTTCACGCTCGTTCACACCGGCCCTTCCAGAACTCGAAAGCTTGCATGCCTCGCATTGTGTGAAAAAACTAAAAAAGTCTATTTTCTCGCTTAAATGTCGTTTTTTTTTTCAAAACCGCCCCCGTGTCATGACCAAAGGTGATGAGTTTTTATCGTTGGCTCGTTTGCTATCGAACCGGGTCTAAAACTACTTAAAACTTGGTTAGCCATTTTTGGGCGAAAATCAACCTCAACTCACAATCAAGGCCGATGAGTCTCCGTGGTTGTCACTTTGGCTATGATGTTGTTCCCAAAAACCTCAAACGAGTTATTAAAATTTCTCTAGAAATTTTTTCATGCTTCTTCACACCGGCCCTTCCAGAACTCGAAAGCTCGCATGCCCGCATTGTCTCGAAAAACTAAAAAGTGTTTTTCTTGGCCTAAAAGTCCTTTTTTTTGCAAAAATCAACCCTAGGTAGTGGACAAAGGCGATGAGTTTTCATTGTTAGGTCGTTTCCATCGAAATGGGTCTAAAACTACTCAAAACTTGGTCGGCCATTTTTGGGCAATAATCAACCTCGACTCACGACCAAGGGCGATGGGTCTCCGTGGTTGTCACTTTGGCTATGATGTAGGTCCCAAAACCTCAAACGAGCAATTACAGCTTCTCTATAGGTTCTTTCACGCTCGTTCACATCACCCTTCCAAGTAACTCGAAAGCTCGCATGCCCGCATTGTCTCGAAAAACTAAAAAAGTGTATTTTCTCGACCTAAATGTCATTTTTTTTCGAGAAATCGCCCCTGTGTCAAGGCCAAAGGCGATGAGTTTTTATCGTTGGCTCGTTTGCCATCGAACCGGGTCTAAATCTGCTCAAAACTTGGTCGAGCATTTTTGGGTAAAAATCAACCTCATCTCACAGCCGAGGCCGACGAGTCTCCGTGGTTGTCACTTTGGCTATGATGTAGGTCCCAAAAACCTCAAACGAGCAATTTCAGCTTCTCTATTGATTGTTTCACGCTCGTTCACACCGCCCTTCCAGAACTCGAAAGCTTGCATGCCCGCATTGTGTGAAAAACTAAAAAAGTCTATTTTCTCGGCTTAAATGTCGTTTTTTTTTTCAAAACTCGCCCCTGTGTCATGGCCAAAGGCGATGAGTTTTTATCGTTGGCTCGTTTGCTATCGAACCGGGTCTAAAACTACTTAAAACTTGGTTAGCCATTTTTGGGCGAAAATCAACCTCAACTCACAATCAAGGCCGATGAGTCTCCGTGGTTGTCACTTTGGCTATGATGTTGGTCCCAAAAACCTCAAACGAGTAATTAAAATTTCTCTAGAAATGTTTTCACGCTTCTTCACACCGACCCTTCCAGAACTCGAAAGCTCGCATGCCCGCATTGTCTCGAAAAACTAAAAAAGTGTTTTTCTTGGCCTAAAAGTCTTTTTTTTTTTGCAAAAATCAACCCTAGGTAGTGGACAAAGGCGATGAGTTTTTATTGTTAGGTCGTTTCCATCGAAATGGGTCTAAAACTACTCAAAACTTGGTCGGCCATTTTTGGGCGATAATCAACCTCAACTCACAAGTCAAGGGCGACGAGTCTCGTGGTTGTCACTTTGGCTATGATGTAGGTCCTAAAAACCTCAAACGAGCAATTACAGCTTCTCTATAGGTTCTTTCATGCTCGTTCACATCAACCCTTCCAAGTAACTCGAAAGCTCGCATGCCCGCATTGTCTCGAAAAACTAAAAAAGTGTATTTTCTCGGCCTAAATGTCATTTTTTTTTCGAGAAATCGCCCCTGTGTCATGGCCAAAGGCGATGAGTTTTTGTCGTTGGCTCGTTCACCATCGAATTGGGTCTAAAACTCGCTCAAAACTTGGCTCGGCCATTTTGTGCAACAATCAACCTCACTCGACAAGCCGAGACGAATGAGTCTCTATGGTTGTCACTTTAGCTATGATGTAGGTCACGTAAACCTCAAACGAGAAATTACAGCTTCTCTATATATTGTTTCATGCTCGTTCACATCGGCCCTTCAAGGAAGTGGAAAGCTCGCATGCTTGCATTATCTCAAAAAACTAAAAAAGTGTATTTTCTTGGCTTAAAAGTTATTTTTTTGCAAAAATACCCCGAGGTCATGCCCAAAGCGGATGAGTTTCTATTGTTGCCTCATTTGCCATCGAACCGGGTCTAAAACTACTAAAAACTTGGTCGACCATTTTTGGGCGAAAATCAACCTCGACTCATAGTCGAGGCGGATGCGTCTCGTAGTTGTCACTTTGGCTATGATGTAGGTACCTAAAACATCAATCAAGCAATTATAGTTTCTCTATAGATTGTTTCATGCTCGTTCACATCGGCCCTTCTAATAACTCCAAAGCTCGCATGCCCGCATTGTCTCGAAAAACTAAAAAAGTGTATTTTCTCATCCTAAATGTCTTTTTTTTTCCAAAATCACCCCTGATGTCATGGCCAAAGGCGATGAGTTTTTATCGTTGGCTCGTTTGCCATCGAACCGGGTCTAAAACTCGCTCAAAACTTGGTCGGCCATTTTTGGGCGAAAATCAACCTCAGCTCATAGTCGAGGGCGATGAGTCCGTGTGGGTATCACTTTGGCTATGATGTAGGTCTCAAAGACTTCAAACGAGCAATTACAATTTCTCTATAGCTTCTTTTACGCTCGTTCACATCGTCCCTTCCAGTAACTCAAAAACTCGCATGCCTACATAGTCTCGAAAAACTAAAAAAATGTATTTTCTCGGCATAAATGTCGTTTTTTTCCAAAAATCGCCCCTAGGTCATGGGCAAAGGCGATGAGTTTTTATCGTTGGCTCGTTTGCCATTGAATTGGGTCTAAAAATGCCCAAAACGTGATCGGTCATTTTTGGGCGAAAACCAACCTCAACCACAATCAAGGCCGATGAGCCTCTGTGGTTGTCACTTTGGCTATGATTTAGGTCCCAAAAACCTCAAATGAGTAATTAAAATTTCTCTATAAATTTTTTCACGCTTATTCACACCGCCCTTCCAGGAACTCGAAAGCTCGCATGCCGCATTGTCTCGAAAAACTAAAAAATTGTATTTTCTCGGCCTAAAAGTTATTTTTTTGCAAAAATCAACCCCGTGTAGTGGACAAAGGCAATGAGTTTTTATTGTTATTTCGCTTTCCATCGAAATGGGTCTAAAACTACTCAAAACTTGGTCGGTCATTTTTGGTCGAAAATCAACCTCGACTCGCGATCGAGGTCGATGAGTCTCGTGGTTGTCACTTTGGCTACGATGTAGGTCCCAAAACCTCAAACCAAGCAATTTCAGCTTCTCTATTGATTGTTTCACGCTCGTTCACACCGCCCTTCCAGAACTCGAAAGCTCGCATTACCGCATTGTCTCAAAAAACTAAAAAGTCTATTTTCTCAGCCTAAATGTCGTTTTTTTTCAAAAATCGCCCTCGTGTCATGGCCAAAGGCGATGAGTTTTTATCGAAGGCTCATTTGCCATCGAACTCGGGTCTAAAACTCGCTCAAAACTTGGTCGGCCATTTTTGGGCGAAAATTAACCTCGGCTCACAAGTCGAGGGCGATGAGTCTCCGTGGTTGTCACTTTGGCTATGATGTAGGTCCCAAAAACCTCAAACGAGCAATTACAGTTTCTCTATAGATTCTTTCACGTTCGTCCACATCGGCCCTTCCAGGTAACTCGAAAGCTCGCATGCCCGCATTGTCTCGAAAAACTAAAAAAGTGTATTTTCTCTCGCCTAAATGTTGTTTGTTTTTGAAAAATCACCCCTAGGTCATGGCCAAAGGCGATGAATTTTTATCGTTGGCTCGTTCGCCATCGAACCGGGTCTAAAACTCGCTCAAAACTTGGTCGGCCATTTTGGGCGATAATCAACCACGAACGACGGTCGAGGCGAACGAGTCTCTATGGTTGTCACTTTGGCTATGATGTAGGTCCCAAAACCTCAAACGAGAAATTACAGACCTTCTCTATAGGTTGTTTCATGCTCGTTCACATCGGCCATTCAAGGAAGTCGAAAGCTCACATGCCCGCATTGTCTCGAGAAACTAAGAAAGTGTATTTCCTCGGCATAAATGTCGTTTTTTTTTCAAAAATCGCCCCGTGTCAGTGCCAAAGGCGATGAGTTTTTATCGTTGGCTCGTTTGCCATTGAACTGGGTCTAAAATTGCTAAAAAATTAGTCGACCATTTTTGGGCGAAAATCAACCTCAACTCACGAGCCGAGGCCGATGAATCTCCGTGGTTGTCACTTCGGCTATCATGTAGGTCCCAAAAACCTCAAACGAGTAATTAAAGTTTCTCTATAAATTTTTTCACGCTCATTCACACCGGCCTTCGAGGAACTCGAAAGCTCGCATGCCCGCATTGTCTCAAAAAATAAAAAAGTGTACTTCCTCGGCATAAATGTCATTTTTTTGCAAAAATCACCCCCATGTCATGGCTAAAGGCGATGAGTTATTATCATTGGCTCGTTTGCCATTGAACCGGGTCTAAAAGCTCGCTTAAAACTTGGTCGGCCATTTTTGGGCGAAAATCAACTCTCGACTCACGATCGAGGCCGATGAGTCTATGTGGTTGTCACTTTGGCTATGATGTAGGTCCCAAAAACCTCAAACCAAAGCAATTATAGTTTCTCTATAGATTATTTTACGTTCGTTCACATCGGATCTTCTAGTAACTCGAAAGCCGGCATGCCCACATTGTGTCAAAAAACTAACAAAGTCTATTTTCTCGACCTAAAAGTAATTTTTTTGCAAATATCACCTCGGTAATAGAAAAAAGCAATGAGTTTTTATCATTAACTCGTTTGCCATCGAACTCGGATCTAAAACTCGCTCAAAACTTGGTTGATCATTTTTAGGAGAAAATCAACCTCAACTCACAAGCCGAGGCCGAGTGAGTCTCCGTGGTTGTCACTTTGGTTATGATGTACGTTTGAACAACCTCAAACCAGGAATTATAGTTTCTCTATAGATTGTTTCATGCTCGTTCACATCGACCCTTCCAGGAACTCGAAAGCTCGCATGCCCGCATTGTCTCGAAAACTAAAAAATATATTTTATCGACCTAAACGTCGTTTTTTGCAAAAATCAACCCTAGGTCAAGGCCAAAGGCAATGGGTTTTTATCGTTGGCTCGTTTGCCATCAAACTAGGTCTAACATTTCTCAAAACTTGGTCGACCATTTTTAGGCGAAAATGAACGTCGCCTCATAGTAGAGGCCGACGAGTCTCTATGATTGACACTTTGGCTAGGATGTACATCCCAAAAACCTCAAACCGAGAATTATAGTTTTTCTATAAATTGTTTCACGCTCATTCGCATCGGCCCTTTCGAGAATCGAAAGCTCGCATGCCCGTTTTGTCTCGAGAAACTAAAAACTCGTATTTTCTCCAACTAAACGTCATTTTTTTGGAAAAACACCCCTAAGTCATGGCCGGAGGCAATGAGTTTTTATCGATTGCTCATTTGCCATCGAATTGGGTCTAAAACTGTTCAAAACTTTATCTGGTCATTGTTTTGCGAAAATCAATCTCGGCTCACGGTCGAGGCCGATGAGTCTTTGTGGTTGTCACATTGGCTATGATGTACGTCCTAACCACCTCAAACCAGGAATTATAGTTTATCTATAGATTGTTTCACGCTCGTTCACACTAAACCTTCCAAGAACTTGAAAGCTCGCATGCCCGCATTATCTCAAAAAACTAGAAAAGTGTATTTTCTCCATAAAAATGATGTTTTTTTGAAAAAATCACTCCCAAGTCATGGCCGAGGCGATGAGGTGTTATCACCGGCTCATTTCCCATCGAATTGGGTCTAAAACTCGCTCAAAACATGGTCGGTAATTTTTGGGCGAAAATCAACCTTAGCACATAGTCGAAACCAATGAGTCTTCGTGGTTGTCACTTTGGCTATGATGTAGGTCCCAAAAACCTCAAACCAGTAATTATAATTTCTCTATAGATTGTTTCACGCTCATTCACACCGGCCCTTCTAGAAACTCAAAAGCTTACATGCCCGCATCGTCTCGAAAAACTAAAGCAAGTGTATTTTCTCTGCCTAAAAGTCATTTTTTTGAAGAAATCACCCCCGATGTCATGGCCTAAGGAAATGAGTTTTATCTTTGACTCGTTTGCCATCAACCGGGTCTAAAATTACTCAAAACATAGTCGGCTATTTTTGAGCGAAAATAAACCACAACTCAAAGTTAAGGACGATGAAGTCTTTGTGGTTGTCACTTTAGTTATGATGTACATACCAAAAATCTCAAACCAAGAATTATAGTTTCCCTCTAGATTGTTTCACGCTCGTTCACACCGCCCTCCGAGAACTCGAAAGCTCACATGCCCGTATTGTCTCGAAAAACTAAAAAACCATATTTTCTCATCTTAAATGTTGTTTTTTTGCAAAAATCACCCCTAAGTCATGGCTAAAGGAAATTAGTTTTTATCAATTACTCGGTTTGCCATCGAACCGGGTCTAAAACTCGCTCAAAACTTGGTTGCCCATTTTTGGGCGAAAATCAACCTCGACCTCCTGGCCGAGGCCGATAAGTCTCCGTGGTTGTCACTTTGGCTATGATGTATGTTTGAACAACCTCAAACCAGAAATTATAGTTTCTCTATAGATTGTTTCATGCTCATTCACACCGACCTTCCAAGAACTCGAAAGATCGCATGCTCGTATAGTCTCAAAAAAACTATAAAAATGTATTTTTTCGACCTAAACGTTGTTTTTTTACAAAAATCAACACCATATCATGGCCAAAGGCAATGTGTTTTTATCGTTGGCTCGTTTGCCATCAAACTAGGTCGAACATTGCTCAAAACTTGGTCGGCCATTTTTGGGCAAAAATCAACCTCAGCTCATAGTCGAGACCGATGAGTCTCCGTGGTTGCCACATTGGCTATGATGTACATCCTAACAACCTTAATACAGGAATTATATTTTATCTATAGATTGTTTCATGCTCGTTCACACCAACCCTTCCAGGAACTCGAAAGCTCGCATGCCCGCATTATCTCAAAAAACTAGAAAAGTGTATTTTCTCCACCAAAACATTGTTTTTTTTACAAAAATCACTCCCAAGTCATGCCCAGCAGGCAATGAGGTTTTATCGTTGGCTCGTTTCCCATCGAATTGGGTCTAAAACTCGCTCAAAACTTGGTCGGCAATTTTTGGGCAAAAATCAACCTCGCCTCGCGGCCGAGGCCGATGAGTCTCTATGGTTGTCGGTTTGGCTATGATGTAGGTCCCAAAAACCTCAAACTAGCAATTACAATTTCTCTATAGATTGTTTCACGCTCTTTCACACCGCCCTCCCGAGAACTCGAAAGCTCGCATTGTCTCGAAAACCGAAAAAGTGTATTTTCTCGGCCTAAAAGTTATTTTTTTGAAAAAATCATCCCAAGGTCATGGCTAAAGCCAATGAGTTTTATCGTTGGCTCGTTTGCCATCAAACTAGGTCTAAAACTCGCTCAAAACTTGGTCGGCCATTTTTGGGCGAAAATCAACTTCGAGCTTCACACTTGAGGCCGATGAGTCTCTCGTCGTCGTCACTTTAGCTATGATGTAGGTCCCAAAAACCTCATACCAAGCAATTATAGTTTCTCCATAGATTATTTCACGCTCGTTCACACCGCCCTTCCACGAAATTGAAAGCTCTCATGCTCGCATTGTCTCGAAAAACTAAAAAAGTGAATTTTTTCGACCTAAACGTCGTTTTTTACAAAAATCACCCCTGTGTCATTGCCATGGGTGATGAGTTTTTATCGTTAGCTCGTTTGCCATCGAATTGGGTCTAAAACTCCTCAAAACTTGGCTCGGCCATTTTTGGGCGAAAATCAACCTCGACCCCGCGCCGAGGCCGACGAGTCTCTATGGTTGTCGGCTTGGCTATGATGTAGGTCCCAAAAACCTCAAACCAAGTAATTACAATTTCTCTATGATTGTTTCACGCTCTTTCACACCGGCCCTCCCGAGAACTCGAAAGCTCGCATTGTCTCGAAAACCGAAAAGTGTATTTTCTTGGCCTAAAAGATATTTTTTTGAAAAAATCATCCCTGTAGTCATGGCTAAAGCCAATGAGTTTTACCATTGGCTCGTTTGCTATCAAATCGGGTCTAAAACTCGCTCAAAACTTGGTCGGCCATTTTTGGGCGAAAATCAACCTCGCTCACGACTTGAGGCCGATGAGTCTCTCGTTATTGTCACTTTAGCTATGATGTAGGTCCCAAAAACCTCATACCAAAGCAATTATAGTTTCTCCATAGATTATTTCACGCTCGTTCACACCGGCCTTTCCACGAAATTGAAAGCTCTCATGCTCGTATTGTCTCAAAAACTAAAAAAAGTGTATTTTCTCGACTTAAACGTCGTTTTTTTTCAAAAATCACCCCCAAGTCATTGCCATGCGTGATGAGTTTTTATCGTTGGCTCGTTTGCCATGGAACCGGGTCTAAAACCGCTCAAAACTTGGTCGGCGATTTTTGGGCGAAAATCAACCTCGCCTCACGCCGAGGCCGATGAGTCCGTATGGTTGTCACTTTGGCTATGATGTAGGTCCCAAAAACCTCAAAAGAGCAATTACATTTTCTCTTTAGATTGTTTCACGCTCGCTCACATCGGCCTTTCTAGTAACTTAAAAGCTCGCATGTCCGCATTGTCTCAAAAAACGAAAAAAGTGTAATTTCTCGACCTAAAAGTAATTTTTTTGCAAAAATCGCCCCCGAGTCATGACCAAAGCCAATATTTTTTATCATTGGCTCGTTTGGCATCGAACTAGGTCTAAAACCGCTCAAAACTTGGCTCGGCCATTTTTGGGCAAAAATCAACCTCAGCTCACAATCGAGGCCGAATAGTCTCTCGTGGTTGTCACTTTGGATATGATGTAGGTCCAAAAAACTTCAAACCAGCAATTATAGTTTCTCTATAGATTTTTTTACGCTCGTTCACATTGGACCTTCCCGGAACTCGAACGCTCGCATGCCCGCATTGTCTCAAAAAACTAAAACCATGTATTTTCTAAACCTATACATCATTTTTTTGCAAAAATCACCCTCGTGTCATGGCTATAAGCGATGAGATTTATCGTTGGCTCGTTTTCCATCGAATTTGGTCTAAAATCGCTCAAAACTTGGTCGGCCATTTTTGGGCGAAAATCAACTTCAGCCCACCGTCGAGGCCGAATAGTCTCTCGTGGTTGTCACTTTGGATATGATGTAAGTTCGAAAAACCTCAAACCAACAATTATAGTTTCTCTATAGATTTTTTTACGCTCGTTCACATTGGACCTTCTTGGAACTCGAACGCTCGCATGCTCGAATTGTCTCAAAAAAGTAAAACCATTATTTTCTAGACCTATACATCATTGTTTTGCAAAAATCACCCCCGTGTCTTGGCCATAAGTGATGAGATTTATCGTTGGCTCGTTTGCCATCGAACTTGGTCTAAAATCGCTCAAAACTTGGTCGGCCATTTTTGGGCGAAAATCAACCTCGACTCACGGCCGAGGTCGATGAGTCTCTATGGTTGTCACCGTAGCTATGATGTACATCCCAAAAACCTTAAACTAGGAATTATAGTTTCTTTATAGATTGTTTCATGCTCATTTACACCGGCCCTTTCGGTAACTCGAAAGCTCGCATGCCCGCATTGTCTCGAAAAACTAAAAACCGTATTTTCTCGACTTAAAAGTCATTTTTTTTTTTTGCAAAAATCACCCCGAGGTCATGGCCAAAGGCGATGAGTTTTTATCATTGGCTCGTTTGCCATTGAAATGGGTCTAAAACTCGCTCAAAACTTGGTTGGCCATTTTTGGATGAAAACCAACCTCAACTCACAGTCTTGGTCGACGAGTCTCCGTGGTTGTGACTTTAGCTATGATGTAGGTCCGAAAAACCTCAAACCAAGAATTATAGTTTCTCTATAGATTGTTTTACGCTCGTTCACATCGACCCTTCTAGGAACTCTAAAGCTCCCATGCCCGCATTGTCTCGAAAAACTAAAAAGTTTATTTTCTTGGCTTAAAAGTCATTTGCTTACAAAAATCACCCCCATGTCATGGAAAAGCCGATGAGTTTTTATCGTGGGCTCGTTTGCCATCGAACCGGGTCTAAAATGGCTCAAAACATGGTTGGACATTTTTGGGCCAAAATCAACCTCGGGTCACGGCCGAGGCCGACGAGTCTCCGTGATTGTCACTTTGGCCATGATGTAGGTCCCAAAAACCTCAAACCAGGAATTATAGTTTCTCTATAGATTGTTTCACCCTCTTTCACATCGGCCCTTCCGAGAACTCGAAAGTTCGCATGCCCGCATTGTCTCGAAAAACAAGAAAAGCATATTTTTTCGACCTAAATGTCATTTTTTTGCAAAACTCACCCCCTGTGTCATGGTCAAATGCAATGAGTCTTTATTGTTGGCTTGTTTTCCATCGAACCGAGTCTAAAATTGCTCAAAACTTAGTCGGCCAATTTTGGGCGAAAATCAACCTCAACTCACAGTCGAGGCCGATGAGTCTCTCGTTGTTGTCACTTTGGCTTTGATGTAAGTCCCAAAAACCTCAAACCAGCAATTACGAGTTTCTATATAGATTGTTTGACGCTCTTTCACACCGCCCTTCCGAGAACTCGAAAGCTCGCATGCCGCATTGTCTCGAAAAACTAAAAACGTGTATTTTCTCGACCTAAAAGTATTTTTTTGCAAAAATCACTCCTAGGTCATGGCCTAAGGCAATGAGTTTTATATTTGGCTTGTTTGCCATCGAACGGGGTTTAAAATGGCTCAAAACGTAATCGACCATTTTTGGGCGAAAATCAACCTCGCCTCACGGTCGAGGCCGATGAGTCTCTCGTTGTTGTCACTTTGGCTTTGATGTAGGTCCCAAAAACCTCAAACCAGCAATTACAGTTTCTCTATAGATTCTTTCACGCGTTTTCACATCGGCCCTTCCAGGAACTCGAAAGCTCGCATTGTCTTGAAAAACTAAAAAAGTGTATTTTCTCGGCCTAAAAGTCATTTTTTTGAAAAAATCATCCCTAGGTCATGGCTCAAGCCAATGAGTTTTATCATTGGCTCGTTTACCATCTAACCGGGTCTAAAACTCGCTCAAAACTGTGGTCGGCCATTTTTGGGCGAAAATCAACCTCGACTCAAAGTTGAGGCCGATGAGTCTTCGTTATTGTCACTTTGGCTATGATGTAGGTCCCAAAAACCTCGTACCAGCAATTATAGTTTCTCCATAGATTATTTCACGCTCGTTCACACCAGCCCTTCCACAAAATTGAAAGCTCTCATGCCGGCATTGTCTCGAAAATTAAAAAGTGTATTTTCTCGGCCTAAACGTCGTTTTTTTGCAAAAATCACCCCTGTGTCATGGCCATGGGTGATGAGTTTTTATCGTTGGCTCGTTTACCATCGAACCGGGTCTAAAACCGCTCAAAACTTGGATGGCCATTTTTGGGCGAAAATCAACCTCGACTCACGATCAAGGCCGATGAGTCTCTATGGTTGTCACTTTGGCTATGATGTAGGTCCCAAAAACCTCAAAAGAGCAATTACATTTTCTCTTTAGATTGTTTCATGCTCGCTCACATTGGCCCTTCTAGTAACTTAAAAGCTCGCATGTCCGCATTGTCTCGAAAAACAAAAAAAGTGTAATTTCTCGACCTAAAAGTAATTTTTTTGCAAAAATTGCCCCCGAGTCATGACCAAAGCCAATGATTTTTTATCATTGGCTCGTTTGCCATCGAACTAGGACTAAAACTCGCTCAAAACTTGGTCGCCCATTTTTGGGCGAAAATTAACCTCGGCTCACGGTCGAGGCCGATGAGTCTCCGTGGTTGTCACTTTGGATATGATGTAGGTCTAAAAAACCTCAAACCAATAATTATAGTTTCTCTATAGTTTTTTTTACGCTCGTTCACATTGAACCTTCCCGGAATTCAAAAGCTTGCATGCCCGCATTGTCTCGGAAAAACTAAAAACGTGTATTTTCTAGACCTAAACACCATTTTTTTGCAAAAATCACCCCCGAGTCTTGGCCATAAGTGATGAGATTTATCGTTGGCTCGTTTGCCATCGAACTTGGTCTAAAACTCGCTCAAAACTTGGTCGGCCATTTTTGGGCGAAAATCAACCTCGACTCACAGTTGAGGTCGATGAGTATCATGGTTGTCACTTTGGCTATGATGTAGATCCCAAAAACCTCAAACCAAGAATTATAGTTTCTTTATAGATTGTTTCATGCTCGTTCACCCCGGCCCTTCTAGGAACTCGAAAGCTCACATGCTCACATTGTCTCGAAAAACTAAAAAAGTGTATTTTCTCTCGCCTAAAAGTCATTTTTTTCAAAAATCACCCCGAGGTCATGGCCAAAGGCGATGAGTTTTTATCGTTGGCTCATTTTCCATCGAACTAGGTCTAAAACTACTCAAAACTTGGTCGGCCATTTTTGGGCGAAAATTAACCTCGACTTCACAATCAAGGTCGATGAGTCTCCGTGGTTGTCACTTTGGCTATGATGTAGGTCCCAAAAATCTTAAATCAGGAATTAAAGTTTCTTTATAGATTGTTTCATGCTCATTCGCATTGGCACTTCCGGATACTCAAAAGCTCGCATGTTCGCATTGTCTCAAAAAAGTAAAAAAGTGTATTTTCTCGACCTAAAAGTCATTTTTTTACGAAAATCACCCCGTGTCATGGCCAACGGTGATGAGTTTTTATCTTTAGCTCATTTTCTATGGAACTCGGGTCTAAAACGACTCAAAACTTGGTCGGCCATTTTTGGGTGAAAATTAACCTTAGCTCACGAGCCTAGGCCAATGAGTGTCCGTTGTTGTCACTTTGGCTATGATGTAGGTTCCAAAAACCCGAAACCAACAATTATAGTTTCTCTATAGATTGTTTCACGCTCATTCATATCGGCCCTTCCAGGAACTCAAAAGCTTGCGTGCCCTTATTGTCTCAAAAAACTAGAAAAGCGTATTTTCTCGACCTAAACATCGTTTTTTACAAAAATCACCCCCGTGCCATGGCCAAATGCAATGAGTTTTTATTTTTGGCTCGTTTTCCCTCGAATTGAGTCTAAAATTGCTCAAAACTTGATCGGCCATTTTTTGGCGAAAATCAACCTTAGCTAATATTCGAGGCCGATGAGTCTCTATGGTTGACACTTTGGCTATGATGTAGGTCCCAAAAACCTTAAATCAGCAATTATAGTTTCTCTATAGATTGTTTCACGCTCGTTCGCATTGGCCCTTCCGGATACTCGAATGCTCGCATGCACGCATTTGTCTCGAAAAACTAAAAAGTGTATTTTCTCGGCCTAAACGTCGTTTTTTTGCAAAAATCACCCCCGTGTCATGGGCAAGGGCGATGAGTTTTTACTCGTTGGTTCATTTTCCATCGAACTCGGGTCTAAAACTATTCAAAACATGCTCGGCCATTTTTGGGCAAAAATCAACCTCCGCTCACAATCAAGGCCGATGAGTCTCTGTGGTTGTCACTTTGGCTATGATGTAGGTCCCAAAAACCTCAAACCGGGAATTATAGTTTCTCTATAGATTTTTTCATGCTCGTTCACACCGCCCATTCCGAGAACTCAAAAGATCACATGCCCACATTGTCTCGAAAAACTAAAAAAGTGTATTTTCTCGGCCTAAACATCATTTTTTTGCAAAAATCACCCCCAAGTCATGCCCATGGGCGATGAGTTTTGTCGTTGGCTCGTTTGGCGTCGAACCGAGTCTAAAACTCGCTCAAAATTTGGTTGGCCGCTTTTGGGCAAAAATCAACCTTAGCTCAAAGTCGAGGTCGATGAGTCTCTATGGTTGTCACTTTCGCTATATGTAGAACCCAAAAACCTCAAACCGGGAATTATAGTTTTTTTATAGACTTTTTCACGCTCGTTCACCCCCGCCCTTCCAGAACTCGAAAGCTCACAAGCCCGCATTATCTCGAAATACTAAAAAAGTGTATTTTCTATGCCTCAAAAGTCATTTTTTTTCAAAAATTACCCCGACGTCATGGCCAAACGTGATGAGTTTTATCGTTGGCTCATTTGCCATCGAACTAAGTCTAAAACTCGCTCCAAACTTGGTCCGCCATTTTTGGGCAAAAATCAACCTCGACTCACAGCCGAGGCCGATTAGTCTCTCGTGGTTGTCACTTTGACTATGATGTAGGTCCCAAAAACCTTAAATCGGAATTCAAGTTTCTTTATAGATTGTTTGATGCTCGTTCACACCGGCCTTTCCAGGAACTCGAAAGCTCGCATGCCCGCATTGTCTCGAAAAACTAAAAAAGTGTATTTTCTTGGCCTCAAAGTCATTTTTTTTACAAAAATCACCCCCGACTCATGGCCAAAGCCAATTAGTTTTTATCGTTGGCTCGTTTGCCATGGAACCGGGTCTAAAACTACTCAAAACTTGGTCGGCCATTTTTCGATGAAAATCAACCTCGACTTATAGTCGAGGCCGATGAGTGTCCGTGGTTGTCACTTCGACTATGATGTAGGTCCCAAAAACCTCAAACCAACAATTATAGTTTCTCTATAGATTGTTTCACGCTTGTTCATATCGGCCCTTCCGAGAACTCAAAAGCTCGCGTGCCCTTATTGTCTCGAAAAACTAGGAAAGCGTATTTTCTCAACCTAAACATCATTTTTTTTTACAAAAATCACCTCTAGGTCATAGCCAAATGCAATGATTTTTTATTTTTGGCTCGTTTTCCCTCAAACTAAGTCTAAAACTCGCTCAAAACTTAGTCGACCATTTTTGGGCAAAAATCAACCTCAGCTCACAAGTCGACGCCGATAAGTCTCTCGTTTTGTCACTTTGGCTATGATGTAGGTCCCAAAAACCTCAAACTAGAAATTATAAGTTCTTTATAGATTGTTTCATGCTCATTCACATCGGCCCTTCTAGGAACTCGAAACCTCATATGCCCGCATTGTCTCGAAAAACTAAAAACGTGTATTTTCTCGACCTAAACATCGTTTTTTGCAAAAATCACCCCTGTGTCATGGCCATAAGCGATGATATTTATTGTTGGCTTTTTTTCCATCGAACCGGGTCTAAAATTGCTCAAAACTTGTTTGGCCATTTCGGGCGAAAATCAACCTCACTCGATAATCGAGGTCGATGAGTCTCTATGGTTATCACTTTGGCTATGATGGAGATTCCAAAAACCTTAAACTAGGAATTATAGTTTCGTTATAGATTGTTTCACGCTCGTTCACACCAGCCCATCCAGGAACTTGAAAGCTCGCATGCCCGCATTGTCTCGAAAAACTAAAAAATTGTATTTTCTCGACCTAAAAGTCATTTTTTTTTGGAAAAATCACCCCGAGGTCATGGCCAAAGGCGATGAGTTTTTATCGTTGGCTCGTTTGCCATCGAAATGGGTCTAAAACTCGCTCAAAACTTGGTTGGCCATTTTTGGACGAAAATCAACCTCGACTCACAAGCCGAGGCCAACGAGTCTCTTTGGTTGTCACTATGGCGATGATGTAGGTCCCAAAAACCCCAAACCAAGCAATTACAGCTTCTCTACAAATTGTTTCATGCTCGTTGACACCGATCCTTACGTAAACTCGAAAGCTCGCATGCCCGCATTTGTCTCGAAAAACTAAAAAAGTGTATTTTATCAGCTTAAACGTCGTTTTTTTTCAAAAATCACCCCCTGTGTCATGGCCAAATGCAATGAGTTTTTATCTTTGGCTCATTTTCCATTAAACTCGGGTCTAAAACTACTCAAAACATGGTCGGCCATTTTTAGGCGAAACTCAACCTCGACTCACGATCGCGGCCGATGAGTGTCCGTGGTTGTCACTTTGGCTATGATGTAAGTCCCAAAAACCTCAAACCAACAATTATAGTTTCTCTATAGATTGTTTAACGCTTGTTCGCATGGGCCCTCGTCGGAACTCGAATGCTCGCATGCTCGTATTTGTCTCGAAAAACTAAAAAAGTGTATTCTCTCGACCGAAACGTCATTTTTTTTGCAAAAATCACCCCCGTGTCATGGCTAAAGGTGATGAGTTTTTATCGTTGGCTCGTTTGCCATCGAAGTGGGTCAAAACTACTCAAAACTTGGTTGGCCATTTTTGGGCAAAAATCAACCTCACCTACGGCCGAGGCCATCGAGTCTCTTTGGTTGTCACTTTGGCGATGATGTAGGTCCCAAAAACCCCAAACCAGCAATTACAGCTTCTCTACAAATTGTTTCACGCTCGTTGACACCGACCCTTACGTAAACTCGAAAGCTCGCATGCCCGTATTTGTCTCGAAAAACTAAAAAAGTGTATTTTCTCAGCTTAAACGTCATTTTTTTTCAAAAATACCCCTGTGTCATGGCCAAATGCAATGAGTTTTTATTTTTGGTACGTTTTCCCTCAAACCGAGTCTAAAATTGCTCAAAACTTGGTCGACCATTTTTGGGCGAAAATCAACCTCGACTCATAGTCGAGCCGAAGAGTGTCCGTGGTTGTCACTTTGGCTATGATGTAGGTCCTAAAAACCTCAAATCAGGAATTATAGTTTCTCTATAGATTGTTTCACGCTCGTTCACATCGGCCCTTCTAGGAACTCGAAAGCTCACATGCCCACATTGTCTCGAAAAACTAGAAAAGCGTATTTTCTCCACCTAAATGTCATTTGTTTTTTGCAAAAATACCCTCGTGTCATGGCCAAACGCAATGGGTCTTTATTGTTGGCTTGTTTTCCATCGAACCGAGTCTAAAATTGCTCAAAACTTTATCGGTCATTTTTGGGCGAAAATCAACCTCAGCTCACAAGCCGAGCCCGATGATTCTCCATGGTTGTCACTTTGGCTATGATGTACGTCCTAAAAACCTCAAACGAGTAATTACATTTTCTCCACAGCATTGTTTCACGCTCATTCACATCGGCCCTTCCAAGTAACTCGAAAGCTCGCATGTCCGCATTGTCTCGAAAAACTAAAAAAGTGTATTTTCTTGGCCTAAAAGTAATTTTTTAATGAAAATCGCCCCTGTGTCATGGCCAAAGCTAATGAGTTTTTATCATTGGCTCGTTTGCCATCGAACTAGGTCTAAAACTCGCTCAAAACTTGGTCGGCCATTTTTGGGCAAAAATCAACCTCGCCTCACAATCGAGACCGATGAGTCTCCGTGGTTGTCACTTTGGATGTGATGTAGGTTCGAAAAACCTAGAACCAACAATTATGGTTTCTCTATAGATTGTTTTACGCTCGTTCACATCAGCCCTTCCCGGAACTCGACAGACTCGCATGCCCGCATTGTCTCAAAAAACTAAAAAAATGTATTTTCTCGACCTAAACATCGTTTTTTAGAAACAAATCACCCCCGAGTCAAGGCCAAAGCCGAGGAGTTTTTATCGTTGGCTCGTTTGCCATCGAACCGGGTCTAAAACTCGCTCAAAACATGGTCGGCCATTTTTGGGCAAAAATCAACCTCCGCTCACAGCCGAGGCCGATGAGTCTCCGTGGTTGTCACTTTGGCTATGATGTAGCTCCCAAAAACCTCAAATGAGCAATTACATTTTCTTTATAGATTGTTTCATGCTCGTTCACATCGGTCTTTCCAAGTAACTCAAAAGCTCGCATGCCCGCATTGTCTCGAAAAACTAAAAAGTGTATTTTCTCAGCTTAAAAGTCATTTTTTTTTGCAAAAATCACCCCAGCTAATGGCCACGAGCGATGAATTTTTATCGTTGGCTCGTTTACCATCGAACTAGGTCTAAAATTTCTCATAACTCGGGTCGGCCATTTTTGGGCGAAAATCAACCTCGACTCACAGCCGAGTCCGATGATTCTCTATGGTTGTCACTTTGGCTATGATGTACGTCCTAAAAACATCAAACGAGCAATTACATTTTGTCTATAGATTGTTTCATGCTCGTTCACAATGACCCTTCCGTAACCTCGAGAACTCGCATGCCCGTATTTGTATCGAAAAACTAAAAAAGTGTATTTTCTCCATTTAAACGTCGTTTTTTTTGCAAAAGTACCCCTAGTGTCATGGCCAAATGCAATGAGTTTTATTTTTGGCTTGTTTTCCCTCGAACCAAATCTAAAATTGCTCAAAACTTAGTCGGCCATTTTTGGGCGAAAATCAACCTCGACTCACAGCCGAGGCCGATGAGTGTCCGTGGTTGTCACTTCGGCTATGATGTAGGCCCCAAAAACCTCAAACTAGGAATTATAGTTTCTCTATAGATTGTTTCACGCTCGTTCACACCGGCCTTTCCAAGAACTCAAAACCTCGCATGCCCGTATTATCTTGAAAAACTAGAAAAGCGTTTTTTCTTGACCTAAACATTGTTTTTTGCAAAACATATCCCTAGGTCATGGCCAAACGCAATTAGTCTTTATTGTTGGCTCGTTTTCCATCGAACCGAGTCTAAAATTTCTCAAAACTTGGCCGGCCATTTTTGAGCGAAAATCAACCTCGGATCACAGCCGAGGCCGATGAGTCTTTGTGGTTGTCACTTTGGTTATGATGTAGGTCCCAAAAACCTCAAATGAGCAATTACATTTTCTCTATATATTGTTTCATGCTCGTTCACATTAGCCCTTTTAGTAACTCGAAAGCTCGCATTCCCGCATTGTCTCGAAAAACTAAAATAGTGTATTTTCTCGGCATAAAAGTCGTTTTCTTGCAAAAATCACCCCGAGGCTAAGGCCAAAGCCGATGAGTTTTTATCGTTGGCTCGTTTGCCATCGAACTAGGTCTAAAACTTCTCATAACTTGGTCGGCCATTTTTTGGCAAAAATCAACCTCGACTCACAATCAATGCTAATGAGTCTCTGTGGTTGTCACTTTAGCTATGATGTAGGTCCCAAAAACCTCAAATCAGGAATTATAGTTTCTCTATAGATTGTTTCACGCTCGTTCACATCGGCTCTTCCCGGAACTCAAAAGCTCGCATGCCCGTATTGTCTCGAAAAACTAAAAAGTGTATTTTCTTGGCCTCAAAGTCATTTTTTTACAAAAATCACCCCCGTGTCATGGCCAAAGCCAATCAGCTTTTATCGTTGGCTCGTTTGCCATCGAATTAGGTCTAAAACTCGCTCAAAACATTGTCGGCCATTTTTTGGCAAAAATCAACCTCAGCTCACAATCAATGCCAATGAGTCTCCGTGGTTGTCACTTTAGCTATGATGTAGGTCCCAAAAACCTCAAACCGTAAATTATAGTTTCTCTATAGATTGTTCCACGCTCGTTCACATCGGCCCTTCCAGAACTCAAAAGCTCGCATGCCCGCATTGTCTCGAAAAACTAAAAAAGTGTATTTTCTTGGCCTCAAAGTCGTTTTTTACAAAAATCACCCCTGTGTCATGGCCAAAGCCGCTCGGCTTTTATCGTTGGCTCGTTTGCCATCGAACTAGGTCTAAAACTCGCTCAAAACATTGTTGGCCATTTTTGGGCAAAAATCAACCTCGACTCACGAGCCGAGCCGATGAGTGTATGTTGTTGTCACTTTTTCTATGATGCGAGTCTCAAAAACCTCAAACTAGGAATTATAGTTTCTCTATAGATTGTTTCACGCTCGTTCACATCGGCCCTTCCAGGAACTCGAAAGCTCGTATGCCCGTATTGTCTCGAAAAACTAAAAAGTGTATCTTCTCGGCGTAAACATCGTTTTTTAGAAAAAATCACCCCCGTGTCAAGGCCAAAGCCGATGAGTTTTTATCGTTGGCTCGTTTGCCATCGAACGACGATCTAAAACGGCTCAAAACATGGTTGGGCATTTTTGGGCGAAAATCAACCTCGACTCACAGTCGAGGCCGATGAGTCTCCGTGGTTGTCACTTTGGCCGAGATCGAGGTCCCAAAAACCTCAAATCAGGAATTATAGTTTCTCTATAGATTGTTTCACGCTCGTTCACATCGGCCCTTCCAAGAACTCGAAAGCTCGCATGCCCGCATTGTCTCGAAAAACTAAAAAGTGTATTTTCCGGGCCTCAAAGTCGTTTTTTTGCAAAAATCTCCCCTGTGTCATGGCCAAAGCCAATCAGTTTTTATCGTTGGCTCATTTGCCATCGAACTAGGTTTAAAACTCGCTCAAAACATTGTCGGCCATTTTTGGGCAAAAATCAACCTCGGCTCATAGAGCCGAGCCGATGAGTCTCCGTTGTTGTCACTTTTCTTATGATGCGAGTCTCAAAAACCTCAAACTAGCAATTATAGTTTCTCTATAGATTGTTTCATGCTCGTTCACATCGGCCCTTCCAGAAGTCGAAAGCTCGCATGCTCGTATTGTCTCGAAAAGCTAAAAAAGTGTATCTTCTCGGCCTAAACATCGTTTTTTAGAAAAAAATCACCCCCGTGTCAAGGCCAAAGCCGATCGGCTTTTATCGTTGGCTCGTTTGCCTTCGAACATGGTCTAAAACGGCTCAAAACATGGTTGGGCATTTTTGGGCGAAAATCAACCTCGGCTCACGGCCGAGGCCGATGAGTCTTTGTGGTTGTCACTTTGGCCATGATTTAGGTCCCAAAAACCTTAAATTAGGAATTATAGTTTCTCTATAGATTGTTTCATGCTCGTTCACACCGGCCCTTCCAAGAACTCGAAAGCTCGCGTGCCCGCATTATCTCGAAAAACTAGAAAAGCATATTTTCTCGACATAAAAGTCGTTTTTTTTTGCATAATACCCCGTGTCATGGCCAAACGCAATGAGTCTTTATTGTTGGCTTGTTTTCCATTAAACCGAGTCTAAAATTGCTCAAAACTTTGTCGGCCATTTTTGGGCGAAAATTAACCTCGACTCACAATCGAGGCCGATGAGTCTCTATGGTTGTCACTTTGGCTATCATGTAGGTACCAAAAACCTCAAATGAGCAATTATATTTTCTCTATAGATTGGTTCACGCTCGTTCACATCGGCCCTTTCAGAATTCAAAAGCTTGCATGCTCGCATTGTATCGAAAAACTAAAAAAGTGTATTTTCTCGGCCTCAAAGTCTTTTTTTTTTGCAAAAATCACCCCCGTGTCATGGAAAAAGCCAATCATTTTTTATCGTTGGCTCGTTTGCCATCGAACTAGGTCTAAAACCGCTCAAAACATTATCGGCCATTTTTGGCAAAAATCAACGTCGACTCACAATCAATGCCAATGAGTCTCCGTGGTTGTCACTTTAGCTATGATGTAGGTCCCAAAAACCTCAAACCAAAAATTATAGTTTCTCTATAGATTGTTTCACGAGTCCTTCACATCGGCCCTTCCAGAACTCGAAAGCTCGCATGCCCGCATTGTCTCGAAAAACTAAAAAAGTGTATTTTCTTGGCCTCGAAGTCCTTTTTTTACAAAAATCACCCCCGTGTCATGGCCAAAGCCAATCGGTTTTATCGTTGGCTCGTTTGCCATCGAACTAGGTCTAAAATCGCTCAAAACATTATCGGCCATTTTTGGGCAAAAATCAACCTCGACTCACAAAGCCGAGCCGATGAGTGTATGTTGTTGTCACTTTTTCTATGATGCAGGTCTCAAAAACCTCAAACTAGGAATTATAGTTTCTCTATAGATTGTTTCACGCTCGTTCACATCGGCCCTTCCAGGAACTCGAAAGCTCGTATGCCCGTATTGTCTCGAAAAACTAAAAAGTGTATCTTCTCGGCCTAAACATCGTTTTTTAGAAACAAATCACTCCCGTGTCAAGGCCAAAGCCGATGAGTTTTTATCGTTAGCTCGTTTGCCATCGAACAGGGTCTAAAACGGCTCAAAACATGGTTGGGCATTCTTGGGCGAAAATCAACCTCGACTCACAAGCCGAGGCCGATGAGTCTCCGTGGTTGTCACTTTGGCCATGATTTAGGTCCCAAAAACCTCAAATTAGGAATTATAGTTTCTCTATAGATTGTTTCATGCTCGTTCACACCGGCCCTTCCAGAACTCAAAAGCTCGCGTACCCGCATTATCTCGAAAAACTAGAAAAGCATATTTTCTCGACTTAAAAGTCGTTTTTTTTTGTAAAAATACCCCTGTGTCATGGCCAAACCAATGAGTCTTTATTGTTGGCTTGTTTTCCATTAAACCGAGTCTAAAATTACTCAAAACTTTGTCGGCCATTTTTGGGCGAAAATTAACCTCGACTCACATTCGAGGTCGATGAGTCTCTATGGTTGTCACTTTGGCTATCATGTAGGTACCAAAAACCTCAAACGAGCAATTATATTTTCTCTATAGATTGTTTCACGCTCGTTCACATCGACCCTTTTAGGAACTCGAAAGCTCGCATACCCGTATTGTCTCGAGAAACTAAAAAAGTGTATTTTCTCGGTCTAAAAGTCGTTTTTTTGCAAAAATAACCCCCGTGTCATGGAAAAAGCCAATCGGCTTTTATCGTTGGCTCATTTGCCATCGAACCGGGTCTAAAACTCGCTCAAAACATGGCTCGGCCATTTTTGGACAAAAATCAACCTCTCGCTCACGGCCGAGGCCGATGAGTCTCTCGTTTTTGTCACTTTGGCTATGATGCGAGTCCCAAAAACCTCAAACTAGCAATTATAGCTTCCCTATAGATTTTTTCACGCTCGTTCACATCGGCCCTTCTAGGAATTCGAAAGCTCGCATGCCCGCATTGTCTCGAAAAACTAAAAAAGTGTATTTTCTCGACCTAAACATCATTTTTTAGAAAAAATCACCCCTAGGTCATGACCAAAGCCGATGAGTTTTTATCATTGGCTCATTTGCCATCGAACCGGGTCTAAAACGGCTCAAAACATGGTTGGGCATTTTTGGGCGAAAATCAACCTCACTCATAGTCGAGGTCGACGAGTCTCTGTGGTTGTCACTTTGGCCATGATGTAAGTCCCAAAAACCTCAAACCAGGAATTATAGTTTCTCTATAGATTGTTTCACGCTCTTTCACATCGGCCCTTCTAGGAACTCGAAAGCTCGCATACCCGCATTATCTCGAAAAACTAGAAAAGCGTATTTTCTCGACTTAAAAGTCGTTTTTTTACAAAAATACCCCCGTGTCATGGCCAAATGCAATGAGTCTTTAGGGTTGGCTTGTTTTCCATTAAAATGAGTTTAAAATTGCTCAAAACTTTGTTGGCCATTTTTAGGTGAAAATTAACCTCAACTCACGATCAAGGCCGACGAGTCTCTATGGTTGTCACTTTGCTATCATGTAGCTCCCAAAAACCTCAAACAAGCAATTATATTTTTTTTATAAATTGTTTCACGCTCGTTCACATTGGCTCTTCTAAGAACTCGAAAGCTCGCATGCTCGCATTGGCTCGAAAAACTAAAAATTGTATTTTCTCGTGCTCAAAGTCGTTTTTTTGCAAAAATCACCCCTGTGTCATGGAAAAAGCCAATCAGCTTTTATCATTGGCTCATTTGCCATCGAACCGGGTCTAAAACTCGCTCGTAACATTGTCGATCATTTTTGGGCAAAAATCAACCTCGCCTCACAGCCGAGGCCGATGAGTCTCTGTTGTTGTCCCTTTAGCTATGATGCAGTCTAAAAAACCTCAAACTAGCAATTATAGCTTCTCTATAGATTGTTTCATGCTCATTCACATCGGCCCTTCCAGGAACTCGAAAGCTCGCATGCCCGCATTGTCTCGAAAAACTAGAAAAGTGTATTTTCTTGGCTCCCAAACATCGATTTTTAGAAAAATCACCCCTAGGTCATGGCCAAAGCCGATGAGTTTTTATCGTTAGCTCGTTTGCCATCGAACCGGGTCTAAAACGACTCAAAACATGGTTGGGCATTTTTGGGTGAAAATCAATTTCAGCTCACGATCGAGGTCGATGAGTCTCTATGGTTGTCACTTTGACCATGATGTAGGTCCCAAAAACCTCAAAACAAGAATTATAGTTTCTCTATAGATTGTTTCACGCTCTTTCACATCGCCCTTCTAGGAACTCGAAAGCTCGCATGCCCGCATTGTCTCGAAAAACTAAAAAAGCGTATTTGCTCGACCTAAATCTCATTTTTTTTGCAAATATCACCCCCGATGTCATGGCCAAACGCAATGAGTCTTTATTGTTGGCTTGTTTTCAATCG
>CAWUPB010000583.1:0-28449 GCA_963924115.1 Dovyalis caffra | reverse complement strand
TTAATGGAAAACAAGCCAACAATAAAGACTCATTGCGTTTGGCCATGACCCGGGGGTATTTTTGCAAAAAAAATGAGTTTTAAGTCGAGAAAATATGCTTTTCTAGTTTTTCGAGATAATGCGTGCATGCGAGCTTTCGAGTTCTTGGAAGGGCCGATGTGAACGAGCGTGAAACAATCTATAGAGAAACTATAATTCCTAATTTGAGGTTTTTGGGACCTAAATCATGGCCAAAGTGACAACCACGAGACTCATCCGCCTCAACCGTGAGCCGAGGTTGATTTTCGCCCAAAAATTCCCAACCATGTTTTGAGCCGTTTTAGACCCTCGTTCGAAGGCAAACGAGCCAACGATAAAAACCGATCGGCTTTGGCCTTGACCTCGGGGGTGATTTTTTTCTAAAAAACGATGTTTAGGCCGAGAAGATACACTTTTTAAGCTTTTCGAGACAATACGAGCATGCGAGCTTTCGAGTTCCTAGAAGGGCCGATGTGAACGAGCATGAAACAATCTATAGAGAAACTATAGTTGCTAGTTTGAGGTTTTTGAGACTCGCATCATAAGAAAAGTGACAACAACAGAGACTCATCGGCTCGGCTCGTGAGCCGAGGTTGATTTTTTCCCAAAAATGCCCGACAATGTTTTGAGCAGCTTTAGACCTAGTTCGATGGCAAACGAGCCAACGATAAAAACCGATTGGCTTTGACCATGACTCGGGGGTGATTTTTGCAAAAAACGACTTTGAGGCCCGTAAAATACACTTTTTTAGTTTTTCGAGACAATGCGGTATGCGAGCTTTCGAGTTCCTAGAAGTGGCCGATGTGAACGAGCGTGAAACAATCTATAGAGAAACTATATTTCCTAATTTGAGGTTTTTGGGACCTCAATCCCGGCCAAAGTGACAACCATAGAGACTCATCGGCCTCGACCGTGAGGTGAGGTTGATTTTCGCCCAAAAATGCCCAACCATGTTTTCGAGCCGTTTTAGACACTCGTTCGATGGCAAACGAGCCAACGATAAAAACTCATCGGCTTTGGCCTTGGCCTCGGGGGTGATTTTTTTGCTAAAAAACGATGTTTAGGCCGAGAAGATACACTTTTTTAGTTTTTCGAGACAATGTGGGCATGCGAGCTTTCGAGTTCCCGGAAGGGCCGATGTGAACGAGCGTGAAACAATCTATAGAGAAACTATAATTCCCGATTTGAGGTTTTTGGGACCTCAATCCCGGCCAAAGTGACAACCACAGAGACTCATCGGGCGCGACCGCGAGGTGAGGTTGATTTTCGTCCACAAATGCCCAACCATGTTTTCGAGCCGTTTTAGACCCCGTTCGATGGCAAACGAGCCAACGATAAAAACTCATCGGCTTTGGCCTTGACTCCGGGGGTGATTTTTTTCTAAAAAACGATGTTTAGGCCGAGAAGATACACTTTTTAGTTTTTCGAGACAATACGGCATGCGAGCTTTCGAGTTCCCGGTAGGGTCGATGTGAACGAGCGTGAAACAATCTATAGAGAAACTATAATTGCTAGTTTGAGGTTTTTGAGACTTGAATCATAGAAAAAGTGACAACAACATACACTCATCGGCTCGGCCTCGTGAGCCGAGGTTGATTTTTGCCCAAAAATGGCCGACAATGTTTTGAGCAGCTTTTAGACCTAGTTCGATGGCAAACAAGCCAACGATAAAAACCGATTGGCTTTGGCCATGACGTGGGGGTGATTTTTGTAAACAAATGACTTCGAGGCTAAGAAAATACATTTTTTTAGTTTTTTGGGACAATGCGGGGATGCGAGCTTTCGAGTTCCCGGAAGGGCCGATGTGAACGAGTGTGAAACAATCTATAGAGAAACTATAATTTCGGTTTGAGGTTTTTGGGACCTACATCATAGCTAAAGTGACAACCATAGAGACTCATTAGCATTGATTGTGAGCCGAGGTTGATTTTTGCCAAAAAATGGCCGACAATGTTTTGAGCAGCTTTAGACCTAGTTCGATGGCAAACGAGCCAACGATAAAAACCGATTGGCTTTTGCCATGACTCGGGGTGATTTTTGCAAAAAAATGACTTTCGAGGCCGAGAAAATACACTTTTTTGGTTTTTCGAGACAATGCGGGCATGCGAGCTTTCGAGTTCCCGAAAGGGCCGATGTGAACGAGCGTGAAACAATCTATAGAGAAAATATAATTGCTCGTTTGAGGTTTTTGGTACCTACATGATAGCCAACGTGACAACCATAGAGACTCATCGACCTCGACCGTGAGCCGAGGTTAATTTTCGCCCAAAAATGGCCGACAAAGTTTTGAGCAATTTTAGACTCGCTTTAATGGAAAACAAGCCAACAATAAAGACTCATTGCGTTTGGCCATGACTCGGGGGTATTTTTGCAAAAAAACGAGTTTTAAGTCGAGAAAATATGCTTTTCTAGTTTTTCGAGATAATGCGGCACGCGAGCTTTCGAGTTCTTGGAAGGGCCGATGTGAACGAGCGTGAAACAATCTATAGAGAAACTATAATTCCTAATTTGAGGTTTTTGGGACCTAAATCATGGCCAAAGTGACAACCACAGAGACTCATCGGCCTCAACCGTGAGCCGAGGTTGATTTTCGCCCAAAAATTCCCAACCATGTTTTCGAGCCGTTTTAGACCCCGTTCGAAGGCAAACGAGCCAACGATAAAAACCGATCGGCTTTGGCCTTGACCTCGGGGGTTATTTTTTTCTAAAAATCGATGTTTAGGCCGAGAAGATACACTTTTTCAGCTTTTCGAGACAATACGAGCATGCGAGCTTTCGAGTTCCTAGAAGGGCCGATGTGAACGAGCATGAAACAATCTATAGAGAAACTATAGTTGCTAGTTTGAGGTTTTTGAGACTCGCATCATAAGAAAAGTGATAACAACAGAGACTCATCGGCTCGGCTCGTGAGCCGAGGTTGATTTTTGCCCAAAAATGGCCGACAATGTTTTGAGCAGCTTTAGACCTAGTTCGATGGCAAACGAGCCAACGATAAAAACCGATTGGCTTTTGCCATGACTCGGGGTGATTTTTTCAAAAAAAATGACTTCGAGGCCGAGAAAATACACTTTTTTAGTTTTTCGAGACAATGCGGCATGCGAGCTTTCGAGTTCCCGAAAGGGCCGATGTGAACGAGCGTGAAACAATCTATAGAGAAAATATAATTGCTCGTTTGAGGTTTTTGGTACCTACATGATAGCCAACGTGACAACCATAGAGACTCATCGACCTCGACCGTGAGCTGAGGTTAATTTTTGCCCAAAAATGGCCGACAAAGTTTTGAGCAATTTTAGACTCGGCTTAATGGAAAACAAGCCAACAATAAAGACTCATTGCGTTTGGCCATGACTCGGGGGTATTTTTGCAAAAAAACGAGTTTTAAGTCGAGAAAATATGCTTTTCTAGTTTTTCGAGATAATGCGGCATGCGAGCTTTCGAGTTCTTGGAAGGGCCGATGTGAACGAGCGTGAAACAATCTATAGAGAAACTATAATTCCTAATTTGAGGTTTTTGGGACCTAAATCATGGCCAAAGTGACAACCACGAGACTCATCGACCTCAACTCGTGAGCCGAGGTTGATTTTCGCCCAAAAATTCCCAACCATGTTTTCGAGCCGTTTTAGACCCCGTTCGAAGGCAAACGAGCCAACGATAAAAACCGATCGGCTTTGGCCTTGACTCCGGGGGTGATTGTTTTCTAAAAAACGATGTTTAGGCCCGGAAGATACACTTTTTAAGCTTTTCGAGACAATACGAGCATGCGAGCTTTCGAGTTCCTAGAAGGGCCGATGTGAACGAGCATGAAACAATCTATAGAGAAACTATAGTTGCTAGTTTGAGGTTTTTGAGACCCGCATCATAAGAAAAGTGACAACAACGAGACTCATCGACTCGGCCTCGTGAGCCGAGGTTGATTTTTTCCCAAATATGCCCGACAATGTTTTGAGCAGCTTTAGACCTAGTTCGATGGCAAACGAGCCAACGATAAAAACAAATTGGCTTTGACCATGACCTCGGGGGTGATTTTTGCAAAAACGACTTCGAGGCCCGTAAAATACACTTTTTTAGTTTTTCGAGACAATGCGTGCATGCGAGCTTTCGAGTTCCTAGAAGGGCCGATGTGAACGAGCGTGAAACAATCTATAGAGAAACTATATTTCCTAATTTGAGGTTTTTGGGACCTCAATCCCGGCCAAAGTGACAACCACAGAGACTCATCGGCCTCGACCGTGAGGTGAGGTTGATTTTCGCCCAAAAATGCCCAACCATGTTTTGAGCCGTTTTAGACCCCGTTCGATGGCAAACGAGCCAACGATAAAAACTCATCGGCTTTGGCCTTGGCCCTGGGGTGATTTTTTTCTAAAAAAGGATGTTTAGGCCGAGAAGATACACTTTTTTAGTTTTTCGAGACAATGTGGGCATGCGAGCTTTCGAGTTCCCGGAAGGGCCGATGTGAACGAGCGTGAAACAATCTATAGAGAAACTATAATTCCCGATTTGAGGTTTTTGGGACCTCAATCCCGGCCAAAGTGACAACCACGAGACTCATCGGGCGCGACCGCGAGGTGAGGTTGATTTTCGTCCACAAATGCCCAACCATGTTTTGAGCCGTTTTAGACCCTCGTTCGATGGCAAACGAGCCAACGATAAAAACTCATCGGCTTTGGCCTTGACCTCGGGGGTGATTTTTTTCTAAAAAACGATGTTTAGGCCGAGAAGATACACTTTTTAGTTTTTCGAGACAATACGGGCATGCGAGCTTTCGAGTTCCCGGTAGGGTCGATGTGAACGAGCGTGAAACAATCTATAGAGAAACTATAATTGCTAGTTTGAGGTTTTTGAGACTTGAATCATAGAAAAAGTGACAACAACATACACTCATCGGCTCGGCTCCGTGAGCCGAGGTTGATTTTTGCCCAAAAATGGCCGACAATGTTTTGAGCAGCTTTTAGACCTAGTTCGATGGCAAACAAGCCAACGATAAAAACCGATTGGCTTTGGCCATGACGTGGGGGTGATTTTTGTAAACAAACGACTTTGAGGCTAAGAAAATACATTTTTTTAGTTTTTTGGGACAATGCGGGGATGCGAGCTTTCGAGTTCCCGGAAGGGCCGATGTGAACGAGTGTGAAACAATCTATAGAGAAACTATAATTTCGGTTTGAGGTTTTTGGGACCTACATCATAGCTAAAGTAACAACCATAGAGACTCATTGGCATTGATTGTGAGCCGAGGTTGATTTTTGCCAAAAAATGGCCGACAATGTTTTGAGTAGCTTTAGACCTAGTTCGATGGCAAACGAGCCAACGATAAAAACCGATTGGCTTTTGCCATGACTCGGGGTGATTTTTGCAAAAAAATGACTTCGAGGCCGAGAAAATACACTTTTTTGGTTTTTCGAGACAATGCGGCATGCGAGCTTTCGAGTTCCCGAAAGGGCCGATGTGAACGAGCGTGAAACAATCTATAGAGAAAATATAATTGCTCGTTTGAGGTTTTTGGTACCTACATGATAGCCAACGTGACAACCATAGAGACTCATCGACCTCGACCGTGAGCCGAGGTTAATTTTCGCCCAAAAATGGCCGACAAAGTTTTGAGCAATTTTAGACTTAGTTTAATGGAAAACAAGCCAACAATAAAGACTCATTGCGTTTGGCCATGACTCGGGGGTATTTTTGCAAAAAAACGAGTTTTAAGTCGAGAAAATATGCTTTTCTAGTTTTTCGAGATAATGCGGCACGCGAGCTTTCGAGTTCTTGGAAGGGCCGATGTGAACGAGCGTGAAACAATCTATAGAGAAACTATAATTCCTAATTTGAGGTTTTTGGGACCTAAATCATGGCCAAAGTGACAACCACAGAGACTCATCGGCCTCAACCGTGAGCCGAGGTTGATTTTCGCCCAAAAATTCCCAACCATGTTTTGAGCCGTTTTAGACCCCGTTCGAAGGCAAACGAGCCAACGATAAAAACCGATCGGCTTTGGCCTTGACTCGGGGGTTATTTTTTTCTAAAAATCGATGTTTAGGCCGAGAAGATACACTTTTTCAGCTTTTCGAGACAATACGAGCATGCGAGCTTTCGAGTTCCTAGAAGGGCCGATGTGAACGAGCATGAAACAATCTATAGAGAAACTATAGTTGCTAGTTTGAGGTTTTTGAGACTCGCATCATAAGAAAAGTGATAACAACAGAGACTCATCGGCTCGGCCTCGTGAGCCGAGGTTGATTTTTGCCCAAAAATGGCCGACAATGTTTTGAGCGCTTTTAGACCTAGTTCGATGGCAAACGAGCCAACGATAAAAACCGATTGGCTTTGACCATGACTCGGGGGTGATTTTTGCAAAAAAACGACTTTGAGGCCCGTAAAATACACTTTTTTAGTTTTTCGAGACAATGCGGCATGCGAGCTTTCGAGTTCCTAGAAGGGCCGATGTAAACGAGCGTGAAACAATCAATAGAGAAACTATAATTCCTAATTTGAGGTTTTTGGGACCTCAATCTCGGCCAAAGTGACAACCACAGAGACTCATCGGCCTTGACCGCGAGGTGAGGTTGATTTTTGCCCAATAATGCCCAACCATGTTTTAAGCCGTTTTAGACCCCGTTCGATGGCAAACGAGCCAACGATAAAAACTCATCAGCTTTGGCCTTGACTCGGGGGTGATTTTTTTCTAAAAAACGATGTTTAGGCCGAGAAGATACACTTTTTTAGTTTTTTGAGACAATACGGCATGCGAGCTTTCGAGTTCTTGGAAGGGCCGATATGAATGAGCGTGAAACAATCTATAGAGAAACTATAATTCCTAGTTTGAGGTTTTTGAGACTCGCATCATAGAAAAAGTGACAACAACATACACTCATCGACTCGGCTCGTGAGCCGAGGTTGATTTTTGCCCAAAAATGGCCGACAATGTTTTGAGAAGTTTTAGACCTAGTTCGATGGCAAACGAGCCAACGATAAAAACCGATTGGCTTTGGCCATGACTCGGGGGTGATTTTTGTAAAAAAACGACTTTCGAGGCCATGAAAATACACTTTTTTAGTTTTTCGAGACAATGCGGGCATGCGAGCTTTCGAGTTCCCGGAAGGGCCGATGTGAACGAGCATGGAACAATCTATAGAGAAACTATAATTTTTGGTTTGAGGTTTTTGGGACCTACATCATAGCTAAAGTGACAACCACGGAGACTCATTGGCATTGATTGTGAGCTAAGGTTGATTTTTGCCAAAAAATGGCCGATAATGTTTTGAGCAGCTTTAGACCTAGTTCGATGGCAAACGAGCCAACGATAAAAACTAATTGGCTTTGGCCATGACTCGGAGGTGATTTTTGTAAAAAACGACTTTGAGGCTAAGAAAATACACTTTTTTAGTTTTTCGAGACAATGCGGGCATGCGAGCTTTCGAGTTCCGGAAGGGCCGATGTGAACGAGCGTGAAACAATCTATAGAGAAACTATAATTTCCGGTTTGAGGTTTTTTGGACCTACATCATAGCTAAAGTGACAACCACGGAGACTTATTGGCATTGATTGTGAGCCGAGGTTGATCTTTGCCAAAAAATGGCCGACAAAGTTATGAGAAGTTTTAGACCTAGTTCGATGGCAAACGAGCCAACGATAAAAACTAATTGGCTTTTGCCATGACTCGGGGTGATTTTTGTAAAAAAACGACTTTGAGGCCGAGAAAATACACTTTTTTAGTTTTTCGAGACAATGCGGGCATGCGAGCTTTCGAGTTCCCGGAAGGGCCGATGTGAACGAGCGTGGAACAATCTATAGAGAAACTATAATTTCGGTTTGAGGTTTTTTGGACCTACATCATAGCTAAAGTGACAACCACAGAGACTCATTGGCATTGATTGTGAGCTAAGGTTGATTTTTGCCAAAAAATGGCCGATAATGTTTTGAGTAGCTTTTAGACCTAGTTCGATGGCAAACGAGCCAACGATAACAACTAATTGGCTTTTGCCATGACCCGGGATGATTTTTGTAAAAAAACGACTTTGAGGTCGAGAAAATACACTTTTTTAGTTTTTCGAGACAATGCGGCATGCGAGCTTTCGAGTTCCCGAAAGGGCCGATGTGAACGAGCGTGAAACAATCTATAGAGAAAATATAATTGCTCGTTTGAGGTTTTTGGTACCTACATGATAGCCAACGTGACAACCATAGAGACTCATCGACCTCGACCGTGAGTCGAGGTTAATTTTCGCCTAAAAATGGCCGACAAAGTTTTGAGCAATTTTAGACTCGGCTTAATGGAAAACAAGCCAACAATAAAGACTCATTGCGTTTGGCCATGACTCGGGGGTATTTTTGGAAAACAAACGAGTTTTAAGTCGACAAAATATGCTTTTCTAGTTTTTCGAGATAATGCGGGCACGCGAGCTTTCGAGTTCTTGGAAGGGCCGATGTGAACGAGTGTGAAAAAATCTATAGAGAAACTATAATTCCTAATTTGAGGTTTTTGGGACCTAAATCATGGCCAAAGTGACAACCACAGAGACTCATCGGCCTCAATCGTGAGCCGAGGTTGATTTTCGCCCAAAAATTCCCAACCATGTTTTGAGCCGTTTTAGACCCTCGTTCGAAGGCAAACGAGCCAACGATAAAAACCGATCGGCTTTGGCCTTGACCCGGGGGTGATTTTTTTCTAAAAAACGATGTTTAGGCCGAGAAGATACACTTTTTAAGCTTTTCGAGACAATACGAGCATGCGAGCTTTCGAGTTCCTAGAAGGGCCGATGTGAACGAGCATGAAACAATCTATAGAGAAACTATAGTTGCTAGTTTGAGGTTTTTGAGACTCGCATCGTAGGAAAAGTGATAACAACGGAGACTCATCGGCTCGGCTCGTGAGCCGAGGTTGATTTTTGCCCAAAAATGGCCGACAATGTTTTGAGCAGCTTTTAGACCTAGTTCGATGGCAAACGAGCCAACGATAAAAACCGATTGGCTTTGACCATGACCCGGGGGTGATTTTTGCAAAAAAACGACTTTGAGGCCAAGAAAATACACTTTTTTAGTTTTTCGAGAGAATGCGGGCATGCGAGCTTTCGAGTTCCTAGAAAGGCCGATGTGAACGAGCGTGAAACAATCTATAGAGACACTATAATTCCTAAATTGAGGTTTTTGGGACCTCAATCCTAGCCAAAGTGACAACCACAGAGACTCATCGTCCTCGACCGTGAGGTGAGGTTGATTTTCGCCCAAAATGCCCAACCATGTTTTGAGCCGTTTTAGACCCCGTTCGATGGCAAACGAGCCAACGATAAAAACTCATCGGCTTTGGCCTTGGCCTCGGGGGTGATTTTTTTCTAAAAAACGATGTTTAGGCCGAGAAGATACACTTTTTTAGTTTTTCGAGACAATGTGGGCATGCGAGCTTTCGAGTTCCCGGAAGGGCCGATGTGAACGAGCGTGAAACAATCTATAGAGAAACTATAATTCCCGATTTGAGGTTTTTGGGACCTCAATCCCGGCCAAAGTGACAACCACAGAGACTCATCGGCGCGACCGTGAGTTGAGGTTGATTTTCGCCCAAAAATGCCCAACCATGTTTTGAGCCGTTTTAGACCCTCGTTCGATGGCAAACGAGCCAACGATAAAAACTCATCGCCTTTGGCCTTGACTCGGGGGTGATTTTTTTCTAAAAAACGATGTTTAGGCCGAGAAGATACATTTTTTTAGTTTTTTGAGACAATACGGGCATGCGAGCTTTCGAGTTCTTGGAAGGGCCGATATGAACGAGCGTGAAACAATCTATAGAGAAACTATAATTCCTAGTTTGAGGTTTTTGAGACCAGGCATCATAGAAAAAGTGACAACAACATACACTCATCGACTCGGCTCGTGAGCCGAGGTTGATTTTTGCCCAAAAATGGCCGACAATGTTTTGAGCGAGCTTTAGACCTAGTTCGATGGCAAACGAGCCAACGATAAAAACCGATTGGCTTTGGCCATGACTCCGGGGTGATTTTTGTAAAAACGACTTTGAGGCCATGAAAATACACTTTTTTAGTTTTTCGAGACAATGCGGGCATGCGAGCTTTCGAGTTCCCGGAAGGGCCGATGTGAACGAGCGTGGAACAATCTATAGAGAAACTATAATTTCTAGTTTGAGGTTTTTGGGATCTACATCATAGCTAAAGTGACAACCACGAGACTCATTGGCATTGATTGTGAGCTAAGGTTGATTTTTGCCAAAAAATGGCCGATAATGTTTTGAGCGAGTTTTAGACCTAGTTCGATGGCAAACGAGCCAACGATAAAAACTAATTGGCTTTGTCCATGACCCGGAGGTGATTTTTGTAAAAAAACGACTTTGAGGCTAAGAAAATACACTTTTTTAGTTTTTTGAGACAATGCGGGCATGCGAGCTTTCGAGTTCCGGGAAGGGCCGATGTGAACGAGCGTGAAACAATCTATAGAGAAACTATAATTTCTCGGTTTGAGGTTTTTGGGACCTACATCATAGCTAAAGTGACAACCACGGAGACTCATTGGCATTGATTGTGAGCCGAGGTTGATTTTTGCCAAAAAATGGCCGACCAAGTTATGAGAAGTTTTAGACCTAGTTCGATGGCAAACGAGCCAACGATAAAAACTCATCGGCTTTGGCCTTAGCCTCGGGGTGATGTTTACAAAAAAACGACTTTTATGCCGAGAAAATAAACTTTTTTAGTTTTTCGAGACAATGCGAGAATGCGAGCTTTCGAGTTACTAAAAGGGCCGATGTGAACGAGCATGAAACAATATATAGAGAAAATGTAATTGCTCATTTGAGGTTTTTGGGACCTACATCATAACCAAAGTGACAACCACGAGACTCATCGGCCTCGATCGTGATCCGAGGTTGATTTTCGCTAAAAAATGGCCGGTCAAGTTTTGAGAAATTTTAGACTCGGTTCGATGGAAAACGAGCCAACAATAAAGGCTAATTGCGTTTGGCCATGACCTAGGGATATTTTTTGCAAAAAACAATGTTTAGGTTAAGAAAATACGCTTTTCTAGTTTTTCGAGATAATGCGGGCATGCGAGGTTTTGAGTTCTTGGAAAGGCCGGTGTGAACGAGCATGAAACAATCTATAGAGAAACTATAATTTCTAGTTTGAGGTTTTTGGGGCCTACATCATAGCCGAAGTGACAACCACGTACACTCATCGGCCTCGACTCGTGAGCCGAGGTTGATTTTCGCCCAAAAATGGCCGACTAAGTTTTGAGCAATTTTAGACTCTGGTTCGAGGGAAAACAAGCCAAAAATAAAACTCATTGCATTTGGCCATGACCCGGGGGTGATTTTTACAAAAAAACGACGTTTAAGTGGAGAAAATACACTTTTTTAGTTTTTCGATACAAATACGGGCATGCGAGCTCTCGAGTTTCCGGAAGGGTCATTGTGAACAAGCATGAAACAATCTATATACAAAATGTAATTGCTCATTTGATGTTTTTAGGACGTACATCATAGCCAAAGTGACAACCATAGAGAATCATCGGGCTTCGACCGTGAGCCGAGGTTGATTTTCGCCCAAAAATGGCCGACCAAGTTATGAGAAATTTTAGACCTAGTTCGATGGCAAACGAACCAACGATAAAAACACATCGCCCGTGGCCATTAACTCGGGGGTGATTTTTGCAAAAAAATGACTTTTAGGCCGAGAAAATACATTTTTTTAGTTTTTCGAGACAATGCGGGCATGCGAGCTTTCGAGTTACTTGGAAGGACCGATGTGAACGAGCGTGAAAAAATCTATAGAGAAAATGTAATTGCTCATTTGAGGTTTTTGGGAGCTACACCATAGCCAAAGTGACAACCACAGAGACTCATCGGCCTCGACCGTGAGCGGAGGTTGATTTTTGCCCAAACAATGGCCGACCATGTTTTGAGCGAGTTTTAGACCCGGCTCGATGGCAAACGAGCCAACGATAAAAACTCATTGGCTTTGGCCTTGAATTGGGGGTGATTTTTTCTAAAAAACGATGTTTAGGTTCGAGAAAATACACTTTTTTAGTTTTTTGAGACAATGCGGGCATGCGAGCTCGTCGAGTTCCGGGAAGGGCCGATGTGAACGAGCGTAAAACAATCTATAGAGAAATCATAATTGTTGGTTCTAGGTTTTTCGAACCTACATCACATCCAAAGTGACAACCACAGAGACTCATCGGCCTCGACCGTGAGCCGAGGTTGATTTTTGCCCAAAAATGGCCGACCAAGTTTTGAGCAAATGTTAGACCTAGTTCGATGGCAAACGAGCCAATGATAAAAAATCATCGCCTTTGGCCATGACCTCAGGGGCGATTTTCACAAAAAAATTACTTTTAGGCCGCGAAAATACACTTTTTTAGTTTTTCGAGACAATGCGGACATGCGAGCTTTCGAGTGACTAGAAGGGCCGATGTGAATGAGCGTGAAACAATCTATAGAGAAAATGTAATTACTCGTTTGAGGTTTTTAGGACGTACATCATAGCCAAAGTGACAACCATGGAGAATCATCGGCCTCGACCGTGAGCCGAGGTTGATTTTCGCCCAAAAATGATCGATAAAGTTTTGAGCAATTTTAGACTCGGCTCGATGGAAAACAAGCCAACAATAAAGACCCATTGCGTTTGGCCATGAACTCGGGGGTATTTTTGCAAAAAAAATGACATTTAGGTCGAGAAAATACGCTTTTCTAGTTTTTCGAGACAATGTGGGCATGCGAGCTTTCGAGTTCCCGGAAGGGCCGATGTGAACGAGCGTGAAACAATCTATAGAGAAACTATAATTCCTAGTTTGAGGTTGTTCAAACGTACATCATAGCCAAAGTGACAACAATAGAGACTCATTGGCCTTGACTCGTGAGCCGAGGTTGATTTTCTACCAAAAATGGCCAACAATGTTTTGAGCGGCTTTACACCTCGCTTGATGGAAAACGAGCCATCATAGCCAAAGTGACAACCACGGAGACTCACCGGCCTTGATTTTCTACCAAAAATGGCCTATCAAGTTTTGAGCGAGTTTAGACCTAGTTCGATGGAAAACGAGCTAACGCTAAAAACACATTGTCTTTGGCCATGACCCGGGGGTGTTTTTTCAAAAAAATGACATTTAGATCGAGAAAATACGTTTTTTTAGTTTTTCGAGACAATGCGGGCATAGGAGCTTTCGAGTTCTTGGAACGGTCGGTGTGAATGATCATGAAACAATCTATAGAGAAACTATAATTCCCGGTTTGACGTTGTTCGGACCTACATCATAGCCAAAGTGACAACCACAGAGACTCATCGGCCTCGACCGTGAGCCGAGATTGATTTTCGCCCAAAAATAGCCGACCAAGATTTGAGCAGCTTTAGACCCGGTTCGATGGGAAACAAGCCAACGATAAAAACTCATCGCCTTTAGCCATGACTCGGGGGTGATTTTTGCAAAAAAATGACATTTAGGTCGAGAAAATACGGTTTTTTAGTCTTTCGAGACAATGCGGGCATGAGAGCTTTCGAGTTCCCGGAAGGGCCGGTGTGAAAGAGCGTGAAAAAATCTATAGAGAAACCGTAATTGCTTGTATGAGGTTTTTAGGACCTACATCATAGCCAAAGTGACAATCATAGAGACTCATCGGCCTCGACTATGAGCTGAGGTTGATTTTCGCCCAAAAATTGGTGACCAAGTTTTGAGACGTTTTAGACCCAATTCGATGGCAAACGAGCCAATGATAAAAACTCATCGGCTCCGGCGATGACACCGGGAGTGATTTTCATAAAAAAATGACGTTTATGTCGAGAAATTACGCTTTTCTAGTTTTTCGAGACAATGCGGCATGCAAGCTTTAGAGTTCTTAGAATAGTCGGTGTGAATGATCATGAAACAATCTATAGAGAAACTATAATTCTTGGTTTGACATTGTTCGGACATACGTCATAGCAAAAGTGATAACCACGGAGACTCATCGGCCTCGACCGTGAGCCGAGGTTGATTTTTGCCCAAAAATGGCCGATTATGTTTTGAGTAGTTTTAGACCCAGCTTGATGGAAAAAAGACTAAAGATAAAAAATCATTGTGTTAGGCCATGACTCGGCGGTGATTTTTGAGAAAAATCGACTTTTAGGCCAACAAAATACATTTGTTTAGTTTTTCGAGACAACGCGGGCATCCGAGCTTTCGAGTTTTTGGAAAGGCCGATGTGAACGAGTGGTAAACAATCTATAGAGAAACTTTAATTCTTGGTTTGAGGTTTTTGGGATGTACATCATAGCCAAAGTGACAACCACGAGATACTCATCGGCCTCGAGTGTGAGTTGAGGTTGATTTTCGCCCAAAAATGGCCGACCATGTTTTGAGCGAGTTTTAGACCCCGTTCGATGGCAAACAAGCCAAACATTAAAAACTCATCGCCTTTGGTCATGACTTGGGGGTGATTTTTTTAAAAAAAACAACGTTTAGGCCAAGGAAATACACTTTTCTAGTTTTTCGAGACAATGCGGGCATGCAAGCTTTCGAATTCCTAGAAAGACCGATGTGAACGAGGATGAAACAATCTATGGAGAAACTATAATTGCTGGTATGAGGTCTTTAGGACCTACATCATAGCCAAAGTGACAACTATAGAGACTCATCGGCCTCGACCGTGAGTCGAGGTTGATTTTCGCCCAAAAATTACCGACCAAGTTTTGAGCGAGTTTTAGACCCGGTTCGATAGCAAACGAGCCAACGATAAAAACTCATTGCCTTTGACCATGAACTCGGGGGTGATTTTTACAAAAAAACGACATTGAGGTTGAGAAAATACATTTTTCTAGTGTTTCGAGACAATGTTAGCGTGCGAGCTTTCGATTTCTTGGAAGGGCTCGGTGTGAACGAGCATGAAACAATCTATAGAGAAACTATAATTGCTGGTTTGAGGTTTTTAGGACCTACATCATAGCCAAAGTGACAACTACAGAGACTCATCGGCCTCGACCGTGAGCTAAGGTTGATTTTCGCCCAAAAATGGCCGACAATGTTTTGTGCAGTTTTACACCCCGCTTGATGGAAAATGAGCCAACAATAAAAACTCATGGCCTTTGGCCATGAACTAGGAGTGATTTTTGTAAAAATGACATTTAGGCCGAGAAAATACACTTTTCTAGTTTTTCGAGACAATGCGGGCATACGAGCTTTCGAGTTTACGGAAGGGAAGATGTGAACAAGCGTGAATCAATCTATAGAGAATCAATAATTCCTTGTTTGAGGTTGTTAGGATGTACATCATAGCCAAGGTGACAATCACGGAGACTCACCGGCCTCGACTATGAGCCGAGGTTGATTTTTGCCCAAAAATGACCGATCAAGTTTTGAGCAAGTTTTAGACCCGGTTCGATGGCAAACAAGCCAACGCTAAAAACTCATCGGCTACGGCGATGACCTAGAAGTGATTTTTGCAAAAAAATGACGTTTATGTTGAGAAAATACGCTTTTCTAGTCTTTCGAGACAATGCGGGCATGCGAGCTTTCGAGTTCTTAGAACGGTCGGTGTGAATGATCATGAAAAAATCTATAGAGAAACTATAATTCCTGGTTTGATGTTGTTCGAACATACGTCATAGCCAAAGTGACAACCACAGAGACTTATCGGCCTCGATTGTGAGCCGAGGTTGATTTTTGCCCAAAAATGGCCAATTAAGTTTTGAGTAGTTTTAGACCCGAGTTTGATGGAAAAAATACCAAAGATAAAAAATCATTGCATTAGGCCATCACCTAGGGGTGATTTTTGAAAAAAACAACTTTTAGGCCGACAAAATACACTTGTTTAATTTTTCGAGACAATGCGGGCATCCGAGCTTTCGAGTTCCCGGAACGGCCGATGTGAACGAGCGGTAAACAATCTATAGAGAAACTATAGTTCCCGGTTTGAGGTTTTTGGGATGTACATCATAGCCAAAGTGACAACCACAGAGACATCGGCCTCGACCGTGAGCCGAGGTTGATTTTCACCCAAAAATGGCCGACCATGTTTTGAGTAGTTTTAGACCCGGCTCGATGGCAAACAAGCCGAAGATAAAAACTCATCGCCTTTGGTCGTGACTTGGGGGTGATTTTTTAAAAAAAAACGACGTTTAGGCCGAGGAAATACACTTTTCTAGTTTTTTGAGACAATGCGGGCATGCAAGCTTTCGAGTTCTTAGAAAGACCAATGTGAACGAGCATGAAAAATCTATAGAAAAACTATAATTACCGGTATGAGGTCTTTAGGACCTACATCATAGCCAAACCGACAACCATAGGACTCATCGGCCTCGACCGTGAGCCGAGGTTGATTTTCGTCCAAAAATTACCGACTAAATTTTGAACAGCTTTTAGACCCAGTTCGATGGCAAATGAGCCAATGGTAAAAACGCATTGCCATTGGCCATGACTTGGGGGTGATTTTTGTAAAAAACGACGTTTAGGTGGAGAAACTATGCTTTTTTAGTTTTTCGAGACAATGCGGGCATGCGAGCTTTCGAGTTCCCGGAAGGGTCGGTGTGAACGAGGGTGAAACAATCTATAGAGAAACTATAATTCCTAGTTTGAGGTTTTTGGGATGTACATCATTGGCAAAGTGTCAACCACAGAGACTCACCGGCCTCGACCGGGAGCTGATGTTGATTGTTGCCCAAAAATGACCGACCAAGTTTTGAGCAATTTTAGACTCAGTTCATGAGAAAACGAGCCAATGATAAAAACTCATTGCCTTTGGCCATACCCGGGGTGATTTTTGCAAGAAAACGGCTTTTAGGTCGAGAGAATACACTTTTTTAGTTTTTTGAGACAATGTAGGCATGTGAGCTTTCGAGTTCCTGGAAGGGCGGTGTGAACGAGCGTGAAACAATCTATAGAGAAACTATAATTACTTATTTGAGTTTTTTACGACCTACATCATAGCCAAAGTAACAACCATAGAGACTCATCGGCCTCGACCGTGAGGTGAGGTTGATTTTCGCCCAATAATGGCCGACCAAGTTTTGAGTAGTTTTACACCCCGTTTGATGGAAAACGAGCCAATGATAAAAACTCATCGCCTTTGGCCATGAACTCGGGAGTGATTTTTGCAAAAAAACGACGTTGAAGCCGAGAAAATACACTTTTCTAGTTTTTCGAGACAATGCAGGCATGCGAGCTTTCGAGTTCCTAGAAGGGTCGGTGTGAACGAGTGTGAAACAATCTATAGAGAAACTATAATTCCCGCTTTGAGGTTGTTAGGACGTACATCATAGCCAAAGTGTCAACCACGGAGACTCATCGGCCTCTATTGTGAGCCGAGGTTGATTTTCGCCCCAAAATGGCCGATCAAGTCTTGAGCAATGTTAGACCTACTTTGATGGAAAACGATCCAACGATAAAAACTCATTGCCTTTGGCCTTGACATGGGGTTGATTTTTGCAAAAAAACGATGTTTAGGTCGAGAAAATGCATTTTTTTAGTTTTCGAGATAATGCGGGCATGCGAGCTTTCGAGTTCTCGGAAGGGTCGGTGTGAAAGAGCATGAAACAATCTATAGAGAAACTATAATTCCCGGTTTGAGGTTGTTCGGACGTACATCATATCCAAAGTGACAACCACAGAGACTCATCGGCTTCGACCGTTAGCTAAGGTTGATTTTCGCCCAAAAATGGCTAACAATGTTTTGAGCGAGCTTTACACCCCGCTTGATGGAAAAAGATCCAACGATAAAAACTCATGGCCTTTAGCCATGAACTCGGGAGTGATTTTTGTAAAAACTATGTTTAGGCCGAGAAAATACACTTTTTTAGTTTTTCGAGACAATGCGGGCATACGAGCTTTCGAGTTTCGGAAGGGAAGGTGTGAATAAGCGTGAATCAATCTATAGAAAATCTATAATTCCTAGTTTGAGGTTGTTAGGACGTACATCATAGCCAAAGTGACAACCACAGAGACTCACCGGCCTCGACCGTGAGCCGAGGTTGATTTTCGCCCAAAAATGGTCGATCAAGTTTTGAGTAGTTTTAGACCCAGTTCGATGGCAAACGAGCCAACGCTAAAAATGCATTGCCATTGGCCATGACTTGGGGGAGATTTTTGCAAAAAAACGACGTTTAGGTGGAGAAACTACGCTTTTTTAGTTTTTCGAGACAATGCGAGCATGCGAGCTTTCGATTTTTTGAAAGGGTCGGTGTGAACGAGGGTGAAACAATCTATAGAGAAACTATAATTCCCGGTTTGAGATTTTTGGGATGTACATCATTGGCAAAGTGTCAACCATAGAGACTTATGGGCCTCGACCGTGAGCCGAGGTTGATTTTTGCCCAAAAATGGCCGACCAAGTTTGGAGTAATGTTAGACCTAGTTCAATGGAAAATGAGCCAACGATAAAAACTCATTGCATTTGGCCATGACTCGGGGGTGATTTTTGCGTAAAAACAACGTTTAGGTCGAAAAAATATGTTTTTTTAGTTTTTCGAGACAATAATGGCATGAGAGCTTTTGAGTTCCCGGAAGGGTCGATGTGAATGAGCATGAGACAATCTATAGAGAAACTATAATTCCTAGTTTGAGGTTGTTCGACGTACATCATAGCCAAAGTGACAACCACGGAGACTCATCGGCCTCGACCGTGAGCCGAGGTTGATTTTCGCCCAAGAATGGCCGATAAAGTTTTGAGCAGCTTTATACCCCGTTTGAAGGAAAACGAGCCAATGATAAAAATTCATCGCCTTTGGCCATGAACTGGGAGTGATTTTTGTAAAAAAATGACGTTTAGGTCGAGAAAATACACTTTTCTAGTTTTTTGAGATAATGCGGGCATGCGAGCTTTCGAGTTCCCGGAAGGGTTGGTGTGAATGAGCGTGAAACAATCTATAGAGAAACTATAATTCCTGGTTTGAGGTTTTTTAGGACGTACATCATAACCAAAGTGACAACCACGGAGACTCATCGGCCTCGACCGTGAGTTGAGATTGATTTTCGCCCAAAAAAGGCCAATGAAGTTTTGAGCGGTTTTAGACCCGAGTTTGATGGCAAACGAGCCAACGATAAAAACTCATTGTCTTTGGCCATGACTTGGGGGTGAGTTTTGCAAAAAACTAACATTTAGTTCGAGAAAATATGCTTTTTTTCGAGACAACGCGGGCATGCGCGCTTTCCGGTTCTCGGAAGGGCCGGTGTAAACAAGCGTGAAACAATTTATAAAGAAACTATAATTCCTGGTTTGAGATTTTTGGGATGTACATCATCGCCAACATGTCAACCATAGAGACTCATTGACCTCGACCGTGAGCCGAGGTTGATCTTCGCCCGAAAAGAGCCGACCCACTTTTGAGCAATGTTAGACCTAGTTCGATGGCAAACGAGCCAACGCTAAAAACTCATTTCCTTTGGCCATGACTTGGGGATGATTTTTGCAAAAAAATGACTTTTAGGTCCGGAAAATACGCTTTTTTAGTTTTTCAAAACAATGTGAGCATGCGAGCTTTCGAGTTCCCGGAAGGTTCGGTGTAAACGAGCATGAAACAATCTATAGAGAAACTATAATTCCCGGTGTGAGGTTGTTTCGACGTGCATCATAGCCAAAGTGACAACCATAGAGAATCATTGGCCTTGACTCGTGAGCTAAGGTTGATTTTCATCAAAAAATGGCCGATCGAGTTTTGAGTAGTTTTAGACCCAATTCGATGGCAAACGAGCCAAAGATAAAAAATTATTGCCTTAGGCCATGAGTCATGCGGTGATTTTTTGAAGAACATGACTTTTAGGCCGAGAAAATACACTTTTTTAGTTTTTCGAGACAATGCGGGCATGCGAGCTTTCGAGTTCCCGGAAGGGCCGGTGTGAACGAGCGTGAAACAATCTATAGAGAAACCGTAATTGATGCTTTGAGGTTTTTGGGACCTACATCATAGCCAAAGTAACAACCACGTATACTCATTGGCCTCGACTCGTGAGTTAAGGTTCATTTTCGCCCAAAAATGGCGGACCAAGTTTTGAGGAGTTTTAGACCAAGTTCAATAACAAACGAGCCAACGATAAAAACTTACCGTCTTCGACTACGAACTCGGGGGTGATTTTTGCAAAAAAACGACGTTTAGGTCGAGAAAATACACTTTTCTAGTTTTTCAAGACAATGCGGCATGTGAGCTTTCGAGTTCTTCGAAGGGCCGATGTGAACGAGCGTGAAACAATCTATAGAGAAACTATAATTACCGGTTCGAGGTTTTTAGGATGTACATCGTAGCCAAAGTGACAACCACAGAGACTCATCGGCCTCGACCGTGAGCCGAGGTTGATTTTCGCCCAAAAATGGATGACTAAGTTTGGAGAAGTTTCGGACCCGACTCGATGGCAAAAGAGCAAATGATAAAAACCCATCGCCTATGGCCATAAACCGGAGGTGATTTTTTCAAAAAAATCACATGTAGACCAAGAAAATACACTTTTTTAGTTTTTCGAGACAATGCGGCACGTGAGCTTTCGAGTTCTTGGAACGGTCGATGTGAATGATCATGAAACAATCTACAGAGAAACTATAATTCTTGGTTTGACGTTGTTCGGACCTACATCATAGCCAAAGTGACAACCACAAAGACTCATGGGCCTCGACCGTGAGTCGAGATTGATTTTCGCCCAAAAATAGCCGACTAAGATTTGAGTACTTTTAGACCCTCGTTCGATGGGAAAAAAGCCAATGATAAAAACTCATCGCCTTTGGCCATGACCTAGGGGTGCTTTTTGAAAAAAATGACATTTAGGTCGAGAAAATACGGTTTTTTAGTCTTTCGAGACAATGCGGGCATGGGAGCTTTCGAGTTCCCGAAAGGGCCGATGTGAAAGAGCGTGAAAAAATCTATGAGAAACCGTAATTGTCGGTATGAGGTTTTTAGGACCTACATCATATCCAAAGTGACAATCATAGAGACTCATCGGCTCGATTGTGAGCCGAGGTTGATTTTCGACCAAAAATTGTCGACCAAGTTTTGAGAAGTTTTAGACCCAGTTCGATGGAAAACGAGCCAACGATAAAAGCTCATCGGCTCCGGCGATGACTCGGGAGTGATTTTTACAAAAAAATGACGTTTAGGTCGAGAAAATACGCTTTTCTAGTTTTTCGAGACAATGCGTACATGCGAGCTTTCGAATTCCTAGAAGGGCCGGTGTGAATGAGCATGAAACAATCTATAGAGAAACTGTAATCGCGGGTTTGAGGTTTTTAAGACCTACATCATAGCCAAAGTGACAACCACGAGACTCATCGGCCTCGACCGTGAGCCGAGGTTGATTTTCGCCCAAAAATGACCGACCAAGTTTTGAGCAGCTTTAGACCCAATTCGATGGCAAACGAGCCAATGATAAAAACTCATTGCCTTTGGCCATGTCCCGGGGATTATGTTTGTAAAAAAACGACGTTTAGGTCGACAAAATACACTTTTCTAGTTTTTCGAGACAATGCGGACATGCGAGCTTTCGAGTTCTTGGAATGGTCGGTGTGAATGATCATGAAACAATCTATAGAGAAACTATAATTCCCGGTTTTAGGTTGTTTGGACATACATCATAGCCAAAGTGACAACCACAGAGACTCAACGGCCTCGACCGTGAGCCGAGGTTGTTTTTCCCTAAAAAATGGCCGACCAACTTTTGAGCAAGCTTTAGATGCGCTTTGATGAAAAACAAGCCAACGCAAAAAACTCATAGCCTCTATCCATGAACTCGGGGGTGATTTTTGCAAAAAAATGACGTTTAGGCCAAAAAATACACTTTTCTAGTTTTTCGAGACAATGCGGGCATGCGAGTTTTCGAGTTCTTGGAAGGCCGATGTGAATGAGCATGAAACAATTATAGAGAAACCGTAATTGTGGATTTGAGGTTTTTAAGACCTACATCATAGCCAAAGTGATAACCACAGAGACTCATCGCCTCGACCGCGAGCCGAGGTTGATTTTCGCCCAAATATGATCGACCAAGTTTTAAGCAGCTTTTAGACCCAATTCCATGGCAAACGAGCCAATGATAAAATTTCATTGCCTTTGGCCATGACTCGGGGATTATTTTTGTAAAAAAACGACGTTTAGGTCGACAAAATACACTTTTCTAGTTTTTCGAGAAAATACGGCATGCGACCTTTCGAGTTCCTAGAAGGGCCGATGTGAACGAGCATGAAACAATCTATAGAGAAAATATAATTCCTCATTTAAGGTTGTTCGGATGTACATCATAGCCAAAGTAACAACCACATAGACTCATCAGCCTCGACTCGTGAGCTTAGGTTGATTTTTGCCTAAAAATGATCGACCAAATTTTGAGCATTTTTAGACCCAGTTCGATCGCAAACGAGCCAACGATAAAAACTCATTGCCTTTGGCTTTGAACCGGAGGTGAGTTTTTACATAAAAAATAACATTTAGGCCGAGAAAATACACTTTTCTAGTTTTTCGACACAATACGAGCATGCAAGCTTTCGAGTTCCCGGAAGGGTCGGTGTGAACGAGCGTGAAACAATCTATAGAGAAACCGTAATTGATGCTTTGAGGTTTTTGGGACCTACATCATAGCCAAAGTAACAACCACAGTATACTCATCGGCCTCGACCGTGAGTTAAGGTTCATTTTCGCCCAAAAATGGCGGACCAAGTTTTGAGGAGTTTTAGACCAAGTTCAATAACAAACGAGCCAACGATAAAAACTTACCGTCTTCGACTACGAACCGGGGGTGATTTTTGCAAAAAAAACGACGTTTAGGTCGAGAAAATACACTTTTCTAGTTTTTCAAGACAATGCGGCATGTGAGCTTTCGAGTTCTTCGAAGGGCCGATGTGAACGAGCGTGAAACAATCTATAGAGAAACTATAATTACCGGTTTGAGGTTTTTAGGATGTACATCGTAGCCAAAGTGACAACCACAGAGACTCATCGGCCTCGACCGTGAGCCGAGGTTGATTTTCGCCCAAAAATGGATGACTAAGTTTGGAGAAGTTTCGGACCCGACTCGATGGCAAAAGAGCAAATGATAAAAACCCATCGCCTATGGCCATAGAACCGGAGGTGATTTTTTCAAAAAAATCACATGTAGACCAAGAAAATACACTTTTTTAGTTTTTCGAGACAATGCGGGCATGTGAGCTTTCGAGTTCTTGGAACGGTCGGTGTGAATGATCATGAAACAATCTACAGAGAAACTATAATTCTTGGTTTGACGTTGTTCGGACCTACATCATAGCCAAAGTGACAACCACAAAGACTCACGGGCCTCGACTCGTGAGCCGAGATTGATTTTCGCCCAAAAATAGCCGACTAAGATTTGAGTACTTTTAGACCTCGTTCGATGGGAAAAAAGCCAATGATAAAAACTCATCGCCTTTGGCCATGACCTAGGGGTGCTTTTTGAAAAAAATGACATTTAGGTCGAGAAAATACGGTTTTTTAGTCTTTCGAGACAATGCGGGCATGGGAGCTTTCGAGTTCCCGAAAGGGCCGATGTGAAAGAGCGTGAAAAAATCTATAGAGAAACCGTAATTCGTCGGTATGAGGTTTTTAGGACCTACATCATATCCAAAGTGACAATCATAGAGACTCATCGGCTCGATTGTGAGCCGAGGTTGATTTTCGACCAAAAATTGTCGACCAAGTTTTGAGAAGTTTTAGACCCAGCTCGATGGAAAACGAGCCAACGATAAAAGCTCATCGGCTCCGGCGATGACTCGGGAGTGATTTTTACAAAAAAATGACGTTTAGGTCGAGAAAATACGCTTTTCTAGTTTTTCGAGACAATGCGAGCATGCGAGCTTTCGAATTCCTAGAAGGGCCGGTGTGAATGAGCATGAAACAATCTATAGAGAAACCGTAATTGCGGGTTTGAGGTTTTTAAGACCTACATCATAGCCAAAGTGACAACCACGGAGACTCATCGGCCTCGACCGTGAGCCGAGGTTGATTTTCGCCCAAAAATGACCGACCAAGTTTTGAGCAGCTTTAGACCCAATTCGATGGCAAACGAGCCAATGATAAAAACTCATTGCCTTTGGCCATGTCCCGGGGATTATGTTTGTAAAAAAACGACGTTTAGGTCGACAAAATACACTTTTCTAGTTTTTCGAGACAATGCGGACATGCGAGCTTTCGAGTTCTTGGAATGGTCGGTGTGAATGATCATGAAACAATCTATAGAGAAACTATAATTCCCGGTTTTAGGTTGTTTGGACATACATCATAGCCAAAGTGACAACCACGAGAGACTCAACGGCCTCGACCGTGAGCCGAGGTTGTTTTTCCCTAAAAAAATGGCCGACCAACTTTTGAGCAGCTTTAGATGCGATTTGATGAAAAACAAGCCAACGCAAAAAACTCATAGCCTCTATCCATGAACTCGGGGGTGATTTTTGCAAAAAAATGACGTTTAGGCCAAAAAATACACTTTTCTAGTTTTTCGAGACAATGCGGGCATGCGAGTTTTCGAGTTCTTGGAAGGCCGATGTGAATGAGCATGAAACAATTATAGAGAAACCGTAATTGTGGATTTGAGGTTTTTAAGACCTACATCATAGCCAAAGTGATAACCACAGAGACTCATCGCCTCGACCGTGAGCCGAGGTTGATTTTCGCCCAAATATGATCGACCAAGTTTTAAGCAGCTTTAGACCCAATTCCATGGCAAACGAGCCAATGATAAAATTTCATTGCCTTTGGCCATGACTCGGGGATTATTTTTGTAAAAAACGACGTTTAGGTCGACAAAATACACTTTTCTAGTTTTTCGAGAAAATACGGGCATGCGACCTTTCGAGTTCCTAGAAGGGCCGATGTGAACGAGCATGAAACAATCTATAGAGAAAATATAATTCCTCATTTAAGGTTGTTCGGATGTACATCATAGCCAAAGTAACAACCACATAGACTCATCGGCCTCGACTCGTGAGCTTAGGTTGATTTTTGCCTAAAAATGATCGACCAAATTTTGAGCATTTTTAGACCCGGCTCGATCGCAAACGAGCCAACGATAAAAACTCATTGCCTTTGGCTTTGAACTCGGAGGTGAGTTTTTACATAAAAAATAACATTTAGGCCGAGAAAATACACTTTTCTAGTTTTTCGACACAATACGAGCATGCGAGCTTTCGAGTTCCCGGAAGGGTCTGGTGTGAACGAGCGTGAAACAATCTATAGAGAAACCGTAATTGATGCTTTGAGGTTTTTGGGACCTACATCATAGCCAAAGTAACAACCACGGATACTCATCGGCCTCGACCGTGAGTTAAGGTTCATTTTCGCCCAAAAATGGCGGACCAAGTTTTGAGGAGTTTTAGACCAAGTTCAATAACAAACGAGCCAACGATAAAAACTTACCGTCTTCGACTACGAATCGGGGGTGATTTTTGCAAAAAAAACGACGTTTAGGTCGAGAAAATACACTTTTCTAGTTTTTCAAGACAATGCGGGCATGTGAGCTTTCGAGTTCTTCGAAGGGCCGATGTGAACGAGCGTGAAACAATCTATAGAGAAACTATAATTACTCGGTTTGAGGTTTTTAGGATGTACATCGTAGCCAAAGTGACAACCACGAGAGACTCATCGGCCTCGACTGTGAGCCGAGGTTGATTTTCGCCCAAAAATGGATGACTAAGTTTGGAGAAGTTTCGGACCCGACTCGATGGCAAAAGAGCAAATGATAAAAACCCATCGCCTATGGCCATAAACCGGAGGTGATTTTTTCAAAAAAATCACATGTAGACCAAGAAAATACACTTTTTTAGTTTTTCGAGACAATGCGGGCATGTGAGCTTTCGAGTTCTTGGAACGGTCGGTGTGAATGATCATGAAACAATCTACAGAGAAACTATAATTCTTGGTTTGACGTTGTTCGGACCTACATCATAGCCAAAGTGACAACCACAAAGACTCATGGGCCTCGACCGTGAGCCGAGATTGATTTTCGCCCAAAAATAGCCGACTAAGATTTGAGTACTTTTAGACCTCGTTCGATGGGAAAAAAGCCAATGATAAAAACTCATCGCCTTTGGCCATGACCTAGGGGTGCTTTTTGAAAAAAATGACATTTAGGTCGAGAAAATACGGTTTTTTAGTCTTTCGAGACAATGCGGGCATGGGAGCTTTCGAGTTCCCGAAAGGGCCGATGTGAAAGAGCGTGAAAAAATCTATAGAGAAACCGTAATTGCTTGGTATGAGGTTTTTAGGACCTACATCATATCCAAAGTGACAATCATAGAGACTCATCGGCTCGATTGTGAGCCGAGGTTGATTTTCGACCAAAAATTGTCGACCAAGTTTTGAGAAGTTTTAGACCCAGTTCGATGGAAAACGAGCCAACGATAAAAGCTCATCGGCTTCGGCGATGACTCGGGAGTGATTTTTACAAAAAAATGACGTTTAGGTCGAGAAAATACGCTTTTCTAGTTTTTCGAGACAATGCGAGCATGCGAGCTTTCGAATTCCTAGAAGGGCCGGTGTGAATGAGCATGAAACAATCTATAGAGAAACCGTAATTGCGGGTTTGAGGTTTTTAAGACCTACATCATAGCCAAAGTGACAACCACGGAGACTCATCGGCCTCGACCGTGAGCCGAGGTTGATTTTCGCCCAAAAATGACCGACCAAGTTTTGAGCGAGCTTTAGACCCAATTCGATGGCAAACGAGCCAATGATAAAAACTCATTGCCTTTGGCCATGTCCCGGGGATTATGTTTGTAAAAAACGACGTTTAGGTCGACAAAATACACTTTTCTAGTTTTTCGAGACAATGCGGACATGCGAGCTTTCGAGTTCTTGGAATGGTCGGTGTGAATGATCATGAAACAATCTATAGAGAAACTATAATTCCCGGTTTTAGGTTGTTTGGACATACATCATAGCCAAAGTGACAACCACAGAGACTCAACGGCCTCGACCGTGAGCCGAGGTTGTTTTTCCCCAAAAAAATGGCCGACCAACTTTTGAGCAGCTTTTAGATGCAGTTTGATGAAAAACAAGCCAACGCAAAAAACTCATAGCCTCTATCCATGAACTGGGGGTGATTTTTGCAAAAAAATGACGTTTAGGCCAAAAAATACACTTTTCTAGTTTTTCGAGACAATGCGGGCATGCGAGTTTTCGAGTTCTTGGAAGGCCGATGTGAATGAGCATGAAACAATTATAGAGAAACCGTAATTGTGGATTTGAGGTTTTTAAGACCTACATCATAGCCAAAGTGATAACCACAGAGACTCATCGCCTCGACCGTGAGCCGAGGTTGATTTTCGCCCAAATATGATCGACCAAGTTTTAAGCAGCTTTAGACCCAATTCCATGGCAAACGAGCCAATGATAAAATTTCATTGCCTTTGGCCATGACCCGGGGATTATTTTTGTAAAAAAACGACGTTTAGGTCGACAAAATACACTTTTCTAGTTTTTCGAGAAAATACGGGCATGCGACCTTTCGAGTTCCTAGAAGGGCCGATGTGAACGAGCATGAAACAATCTATAGAGAAAATATAATTCCTCATTTAAGGTTGTTCGGATGTACATCATAGCCAAAGTAACAACCACATAGACTCATCAGCCTCGACTCGTGAGCTTAGGTTGATTTTTGCCTAAAAATGATCGACCAAATTTTGAGCATTTTTAGACCCGGTTCGATCGCAAACGAGCCAACGATAAAAACTCATTGCCTTTGGCTTTGAACTCGGAGGTGAGTTTTTACATAAAAAATAACATTTAGGCCGAGAAAATACACTTTTCTAGTTTTTCGACACAATACGAGCATGCGAGCTTTCGAGTTCTTGGAAGGGCCGGTGTGAACAAGCGTGAAACAATCTATAGAGAAACCGTAATTCCGGGTTTGAGATTTTTAGGACCTACATCATAGCCAAAGTGAAAAATATATAGAGACTCATCGGCCTCGAGTGTGAGCCGAGATTGATTTTCGCCCAACAATAACCGACCATGTTTTGAGCGAGCTTTTAGACCCAATTCTATGGCAAATGAGCCAACGATAAAAACTCATCGCCTTTGACCATGACTCGGGGGTATTTTTGCAAAAAAATGACATTTAGGTCGAGAAAATACACTTTTTAATCTTTCGTGACAATCCGGGCATGCGAGCTTTCGAGTTCTTGGCGTGGGCGGTGTGAACGAGGATGAAAAAATCTATAGAGAAACTATAATTGCCTGGAATGAGGTTTTTAGGACCTACATCATAGCCAAAGTGAGAATCACAGAGACTCATCGACCTCGACTCGTGAGTCAGGGTTGATTTTTGCCCAAACATTGCCGACCAAGTTTTGATCGGTGTTAGAACCAGTTCGATGGCAAACGAGCCAACGATAAAAACTCATCGCCTTTAGCGATGACTCGGGAGTTATTTTTACAAAAAAAATTATATTTAGGTAAAGAAAATACGCTTTTTTAGATTTTCGAGACAATGCGAGCATGCGGGCTTTCAAGTTCTTGGAACGGTCGGTGTGAATGATCATGAAACAAT
>CAWUPB010000580.1:0-22417 GCA_963924115.1 Dovyalis caffra | reverse complement strand
TTTCTTATCCTTGTCCCTTTCCCTCGTCCTCTCTCCTTAACTCTCCCTTCATCTTCTCTCTCCCTCTCCTTCTCTTCAACTCTTTCTTCCTCCCTCTCCCTCTCTCTCGCTCTCTCCCTCTCTTTGTCTCTCTCTAGCTCTCTCTTTTCTCCCTCTCCTTCTCTCCCTCATGCTTCCTCCTTCTCTCTATCCCTCTCTCCCTTCCTCTCGTTCTCTCACCCTCACAATCTCTCTCTCCGTCTCTCTTCCTCTCCCTCCCTCTCTCTCCCCCACTCTCTTTCCCCCTCTCATCCTCTCCCTCCCTTTCCCTCCCTCTTTCTCTCCCTCCCTCTACCTTTTTGCCTCCTCTCTCTCCCTCTCCCTTTCCCTTTTCTCTCTCCCTATCTCTCTCCCTCTCTCTCTACCTCTCTCTCCCTCCATTCATTCCCTCTCCCTTTCTCCCTTTTTCCCTCCTTTTCTCTTCCTATCTCTCCCTCAATCTCTCACTCTTTCCATTGCTCCCTCTCTCCTTCTCACTCACTCACTCTCCCTCTCCTTCCCTCATCCCCCTATTCTTCCTTGCTCTATCTCTCCCTCCTTCTATGTCCCTTTCTCCTTTCCCTCTCTCCCTCTCTCTCTCCATCCCTTTCTCCTTTTATTTCTTTCTTTTACCCTCCCTCACTTTTTCCTTCTCTCCTCATCACACCTCCCTTTTCTCTCTCTATCTCTATCTCTATCTCTCTCTCCCTCTCCATCTATATCTCGATCTCTTTGTCTCCCCCTCGTTATCTACCACTCTCACACCCTCCCTCTCTACCTATCTCTCTCTCCTCTCTCCCTTTCTTCCCCTCCCTCCCTCTTTCTCTCTCCCTCTCTTTCTTTTTCTCCATTTATCTCTCCCTCCCTCTCTCTCTTCCTCTTTTCTATTCTATCTCTCTTTCTTCCTCTCCTTTTCTATTACTCTTCCTCTTTCTCCCTCTATCTCCTCTCGTATTCCTCTCTCACCCTCTCTCTACCTCTTTCCCTCTAGCTCTTGCTCTCCCTCTCTTCCTTCATCTCTCTTTCCCTCCCTTCCTCCCTCTTTCTCCATCCCTTCCTCTCTCCTTTCCCCTCCCTCTCTCCCTCTCTCTCCCTTTCCCTCCTTTTTTCTCTCTCTCCATATTCTCCTTGCCTCTTTCCATCTCTCTCTCTCCTTCTCCATTCCTCTCCCTCACTTTCCCTCTCTCTCACTTTCCATCCCTCTCCCCCACTCTCTCTCCTTCACTCTGTATCTCCTTCCTGTCTCGCTCCCTCATTATATTCCCTTTTTCATTTTTCTCTCTCTCCTCCCACTCCCTTTCTATCCGATTAAATCTCTCTCCCTTAATCTTTTTATTTACCTCTCTCTCCTTTTCTTCCCTCTCCCTTCTCTTCTCTTTCACCCTCTCCCTCTCTCCCTCACTCTTCGTTTCTCCCTCTCTTTTTCTCTTCCTCCCTCCTTCCTCTTTTTTGCTTTCTCCCTTCTTTCTCTCTTTCACTTTCTCCCTCTTTCTCTCTCTCCCTCTTTTCCTCCCTCTCTTCCTCCCTCTCTTTTACTCTCTCCCTCTACCACTCTTTCCCTCCATTCAGCTATCTTCATCTCTCTCCCACTCTCCCTCTCTCACCCTCCCTCCCTTGCTCTCTCTCTCCCTCTCTCCCTTTCTTCGTCTCCCTCCTTCCCTTCCTCTTTCTCCTTCTTACCCTCTCTCCGTCTCACTCAAGCTCCCTCACATTCTCTCTCCCTCGCTTTTTCTTCCTCCCTCCCTCTCTCTCTCTCTAATGATGTCTCTCTCTTCAATCTCTTCTCCTCTCCCTCTCCTCTTTCCCTCTCTATCTATCTCTAAATCTCTCTCCACCTCCCTCTCTCCCCCTCTCCCTCTCTTCCTATCTTTCTTTATGCCTCCTCTTTTCTCTCCCTCTTCCCTCCCTCTTTCTCCCTCTGTCCTTCTCTCTCTCCGTCACTCTCTCTTCCTCTCTCCCTCATATTCTCTCCCTCTCTCTATATTTTTCTTCCTCCCTCTATCTCTCTTCTTCTCTCTCTCCCTCTCTCACTCTCTCCCTCTCTCCTTTTATCTTTTTCTCTCTCTTCCTCTCTCACCTTTTTCTCCCTCTCTCTTTACCAATCTCCCTCCCTCTTTTCTTACCTCATTCACTTTCTCCCTCCCCCTTTCTCCCTCTCTCTCCCTCTCTATTTCCACTCTTCCTCTTTCCTCTCTCTCTTCCTATCTCACTTTCTATATCTCCTTCTCTATCTCTCTCTCTCCTCTCTCCCCCTCTCTCATTTAATCTTTGTCTCTCCCTCTTCCTCCTTCTATATCCCTCCCTCTCTCCCTCTATATCCCTCCCTCCCACTCTCTCTCTCCCTCTCCCTCCCTCCTACTCTCTATCTCTTTTCCTTTTACTCCCTTTCTCTTTTTCTCTCTCCCTCTCTCCTTGTCTATCACTCTTTATTTCTATCCCTCTCTCCCTTCATCCCCCTCTCAATGTCTCTCCCTCCAAACCTCTCACTCTCTTTTACTCTCTCTCTCTCTCCCTTATCTCTTACTCTCTTTTCTTCTTTTTCATTCTCTCTCCTCTCCCTCTCCTCCTTTCCCTCTTCCTCCTCTCTCCCTCTCTCGTATTGTCTCTCTTTCTTCCCCCTCTTCCTCTCTCCATCCCTTTCTCTCTCTCCACCCCTCTCTCTCTCCACCTCTTTCTTTCTCCATCTACCTCTCTCTCCAGTCTCTATCTCTCGTTCTCACCCTCTCTCATTCTCGCTCTTTCTCTTCTTGACTCTCTATCTCTCCCCCACACTCCCTCCCCTTCGTCCTTTCTCTCTCTCTCTCTCTCTCTTTCTCTCCTTCGATCCCTCTCTTCCTCACTCCCTCTCTCCCTCTCTATCTCCCTTTTCCTCTCTCTCACTCTCCCTCCCACTCCCTTCAACCCTATCCCTCCCTCTTCATCTCTCTTCATCCCTCTCCTTGTCTCACCCACTATCTCTCTCTCTCTATCCATTCGTCCCTCTCTCTCCTTCCTCTCTCTTTCCCTCATTCTTTGTCTCTCACTTTATCTCCCTCTTTCTCCTTCTATCTCTTTCCCTCCCTCTCCCACCCTCTCCCTCTCCTTATCTTTCCTTCACTTTATCTCTCTCTCCTACTCCCTCTCTCTCCCTTTCTCGATCTCCTTACCTCTCTTCCTCTTTCTTTCTCTCGACTTTCTCCCCCTCTCTTCTCTCTCTTTCCCTCTTTCTATCTCTTTTTCTTCCTCTCCCTCACTTTCTCTCTCTACTTCCATCTCTCTTCCTCTCTCTTCTTTCCATTGCTCTCTCTCTCACTCACCCTCTCTCCCTCTCACTCTACCTTTTTCTACCACTTTGTCTTTCCCTCTCTCCCTCTCTTCCTTTTTCTCCCCTTCTTTCCCTTTCTCCCCTCAACTCTACCTCTATCCCCCTCCCTCCTTCTCTCCATCCCTCTCCCTCCTCTCCCCTTGACCCTCTCTCCCTCTCTCTCTTTCTCCCTCGATCTCTCCCTCTCCCTATCTCCTATTCTCCCTCTCTCATGCCCTCTCCCACTCTCCCTCTCTCTCCCCTTCCTCTATCTCCCTTTCTCTCTCTGCCTCTCCCTCTCCCCCTCCCCTCCCATCCTCTCGCTATCCCACTCCATCCCTCTCCCTTTACATTTTCCTCTCTTTATCTCTTTATTTCCCTCTCTTTCCCTTTTTCACTCCCTCTCCCTCTCTTTTTGTCTCGCTCCCTAGCTTTATCTCTCTCATTCCCTCTTTCCCCCTAACGCTCTCCATCCATCTCCCCCTCTATCTCTCCCCTCTTCCACTCTCCTCTATCTCTCTCCCTCTCCCACTCTCTATCTCCCTCCCTCTCTCTTTCTTCCCTCTCCCTCTCGCTCTCTCTCCCCCTCTCTCTCCCTCCCTCCCTCTTCCTTTATCTCATTCTTTCTCTATCCCTCACTCCTTCTCACTATCCTTCCCTTCTCTCTCCTTCTCTTCCCCTATCCCTTTCTTTTTCTCTCTCACCCTCCCTCTCCCTCTCTCACCCTCCATCTCTCTCCCACTCTCCCTTTCCTTTCATTTATCCTTACCCTATTTCTCTTTCCCTCTCTCCCTCTACCCTTCTCTAGCTCTTTATCTTGCCCTCTCTCCCTATCTTCCTCTTTCTCCCCTTCTTTCCTTCTCTCTCTCCATTGCTCTACCTTTATCCCCCTCCTTTTCTCCCTCCCTCTCCATCTGTCTCCCTTTTACCCCCTCTCCCTCTATCTCCCCCTCTCGCCTATCTCCTATTCTCCCTCTCTCTCATGCCCTCTCCATCTCTCCCTCTCCCTTTATCTTCTTTCTCTCTCTCCTCCCTCCCTCTTCCTATATTTTCCTCTTTTTATCTCTCTATCTCCTTTCTTTCCCTCTTTCACTCCTTCTCCCTCTCCCTTTATCTCGCTCCCTAAGGCTATCTCTCCCACTCCCTCTCCATCTATCTCCCCATCTATCTCACCTCCCTCCCTCTCCATCTATCTCCCCATCTATCTCACCTCCCTCCCTCTCCCACTCTCTATCTCCCTTACTCTCTCCCTTTCTTTTTCTCTCTCACTCTCTCTCCCTTCTCCTTCTCTCTTCCTCACTCTCATTCTTTCTCTTTCCCTTTCTCCCTCTCACTATGCCTCCCTCTCTCTCTGTCTCCCTTTCTTCTTCTCTCTCACCCTCTCTCTCTCCTTCTTACCCTCCTTCTCTCTCCCATTCTCTCTTTCTCTCCCTCTCTCTACCTCTCTCTCCCTCCTTCCCTCTTACCCTCCTTCTCTCTCCCTCTCTTCCTTGCTCTCTCCCTTTCTCTCTTTCTCTCCCTTTCTCTACCTCTCTCTCCCTCCCATATTTCCCCTCTCTCCCTCTCCCTCCCTGTTCATCTCCCCATTTCCCTCTCTTTCTCTCTCCCTCTCCCCCTCTCGTCCTCCTCCTCTCTCCCTCTCCCTCCCTCTTTGTCTCCCTCTTTCTCTCTCTCACTCTTCCTCTCTCTCCTTCTTGGTCTCCACCCTCTCTCCCTTTCTCTGTTTCTCTCTATCTATCTCCCTCTCCCTCTCCCCTCTCTCTCTATCTATCTCCCTCCTCCTTACCCTCTCCCCGACACATCTATAAGATGTTTTCCCTGTAATGCCATTTAGTATAAGAAAATCTAGACAACAACATAACAACCATAAATCAATATATAAATCTAGATAACACTCTGCAACAACAATGCGATTCTTGCATCCGATACACCTTTTGCTCCAATTTTAGTTTTCAACAACAATAAGACAACTAGATTTCCATTAAAATCACCTACATGATTTGATTTCCCTCATCATGTACATGTGGAACAAAGCTCTATAGATATTCAGCCCTCTCGGAGTTAAGCATGCATCATTTTTCAAAGATTACATCACATCATAATCTGCTCGAGCCTAAATAGCCACCTATAAAGGATATCTCTCTTACAACAAGGTAGCTTTCCTTCATTAATGAGGAGCTTGCTTGCCTTTTTTCATCCCTAGAACTTGACAATGCTACTAGTTCTAAAATTTTTGAAAGGATGCCCGGTTTTGATTGATATAAGAAAACACATAAAAGACAATTGGTCGTTGCATATGGAACCCATCACAAGGTTGCTAGATCTAAGACATATGATGCTATTACTATACTCTAAAGTAGACACAATCACAACACTAGTGAAGGATGATCATAAAATTTAGAACTCTGTTTATAAAATTTTTCAATGGAGCTCGGATTTTGAATTTTGAAAAGATAGCCTTATGGTTGCTACTTGGGTTCGACGACCATATCTCCCTCTCACATTGTTTACTCCATCATATTTGAAGAGGATAAGAGAATGTTTGGGCTACTACCTTAGAGTAGATGCAAAAACTTGGTCCTTGACCCATCCAATGCTTGCTAGAATTTATATTGAGTTAGACATTTCTAAATACCTTCCTACATGCATTTGGATTGGTAGTTCAAAGAAGAATGGATTTTGGGAGAAGGTGGAGTATGAAGGTAACCTTTCCTACTTGCTCAAGGTGTGGATTGATACGGAATCATCAAAGGTGTGTTGAAAAGTGGCTTTACATCTACGTATAACCCCTTATTCCAAGATACCAACGTAATAGCGACCACTTATCTAAAAATAGGGACAATGTTGGAGGTAAAAATGTTCGGATTCAAGTTAGTCAATAGCAACCATACAAAAGAAATGAAGCTTCAATTGCTGACCTAAGGCAACTTCATGAATTAGCGGTAGTCCTTCCTATAAGTGCTCAAATTTATACCATAAAGGATTCGAGCATGAATTAGTCCGCCATAGGTCCTCTACATATGCCTTCTATAGCTAGGGTAAACCCTTCTATTCTTAATCATGATGTACAAGGGGATAGGCCTATTGTTACTATTGGAAAACTTTCAAAAAATACTCAAGTCGGGCACCCCATGCTAGAAAGGTTAGTCGGTTTCATATCCTCCAGAGGATAGAATCTATTGGATGAGCAAATTACCCTTTAGTTGATTGAATCTTGTATGACTCCTATTCCTCAAGCTGATATGGAACTTAAAATAGGTTAAACATAAGGAGAGAGAGGGGGAGAAAGGGAGTGAAAGAGATAGGGGGAGAAAGAGGGAAAGGGAGAGGGAGAAAAGGAGGGAGAGAGGGGGTAAAGAGAGTGTGAGGGGGAGAGAGAGAGAGTGAGGGCAAATAAGTGAGAGAGAGATAGAGGGAGGAAGAGAGGGAGAGGGAAAGTGTTGGAGATAGGGAGAGAGATAAGAGGGAGATAGTTGAAGAGGGGGAGAGAGAGGAAGAGAGAGAGAAAGAGGGAAAGGGGAAAGAGAGAGAGGGAGAGAGAGAATGGAAGGGAGATAAAGGAAGAGGGAGAGAAGGGTGAAGGAGAGGGGAGGGTGAGAGACGAGTCGAAGAGAGAGGGAGGAGGGAGAGAGAGTGAGGCGAGGGAAAGATTGAGAGTGGAGAGGGAGAGGGAGAGAGAAGGAGAGGTAGTGAGTGAGAGGGAGGAGAGAGAGAAAGTGAGAGAGGGAGAAATAAGGAGAGAGAAAGAGAGAGAGAGGAGAGAGAAAAGGGAGGGAGCAAGAGTGAGAGAGGGAGAGAGAAAGAAAAATGTGTGAGAGAGGGAGAGATATCCCTCCTTCTCTCCCCATCTTACACTATTTCTCTCTCTATCCCTCCTTCTCTCTTTCTCCCTCTCTCTCCCTCACTCTCCCTCTCCCTCTCTCCCTCCCTCTCCCTCCTACCCTCTCCCTCTCTTCCTCTCTCCCACTCCCCTCCCTCTCTTCCTCTCTCCCTCCCCCTCCCTCTCCCTCTCCTTCCCTCTCCCTCTCCCTCTCCCTCTCCCTCTCCCTCCCTCTCCCTCTCCCTCTCCTTCTCCCTCTCCCTCTCTCTCTACTCATCTCCCTCCTAGTCTCCCTCTCTCTCACCCTTACTCTCTCACTCTCTCACTCTCTCTCCCTCTCTCTACTGATTCCCCTATCTCCCTCTCCCCTCCCCCTCCCTCTCTACCTCTCTCCCCCTCCCACTCTCCTTTTTCTCTCTCTCTCCCCTTTCATCTCTCATTCTCCCTCTCCTTTTCTCCCTTCCCCTCTAGCCCTCTCTCTCTCTCTCTCTTTCCCTTTCTTCCACTCCCTCCATTACTCTCCCTCACTTTCCTCCTCTCCCTCACCCTCTCTCCCTTCTGTCCCCCTCTCTCCTTTTCTCTCCCTTTATCTCTCTCTCCTCCTCTCTCTCTCTCTCATTATCCTTCACCTTTATCTCTCTCGCCTTTCCCATTACTTCTCCCTCGCTCTCACCCTACCTCTCCCACTCTCGCTATTTCTCTCTCTTTTGGTCCCTCTCTCTCCCTCCCTCTCTTTCCCTATCTCTCTCTCTCCCTCTTTTTATCTCCCTCTCTCTATATCTCCTTTTTTATGAACCTCTTTCCCTTTTTCGCTCCTCATCACTCTCTCCCTCTCTCTCTCCCTTTCTTTATCACCCCTCTCTCTTTCTCTCCTTTGCCCTCTCTTTTCTTATCCCTCTCTCTCTCTCCCCCTCTCCTTCTCTACCTCTTCCACCCTCTCCTCTTCTTTCTCCCTCTCTCTACCATAAAATCTTTATCTCACCCTCTCTCTATCACTTTCTCTCTATATATATCTCTCTCCTTCTCATCTTTTGACTCTCTTCCCTCTCTCCCTCACCCTCTCTTTCCTCCTTTCTCCCCTTTTCCATCTCCCTCTCTCCCATACCCTTTCTCCCTCTCTCTCCCCTTCTCTCTCCACCTCTCTTCCTTTTTCTCTCTCTTTGTCTCTCTCCCTCTCTTGTTCCCTCTCTTTCCTCCTTTCTCCCCTTTTCCATCTCCCTCTCTCCTTTATCTCTCTATCTCTCTCCCTTTCTCCCTCCCTCTTTTTCCTTATCTTACTCTCTCCTCTCACTCCTTCTCTCTTTTTTTCTCTCTCTCCTCTTTTGTCTCCCTCTTTCACTCTCCCTCTTTCTCTCCCTCTCTCTTCAAAACTCCCTATCTCACCCTCTTTCCATCTCTTTCTCTCTCCCTCTCTCCCTCTCTCTCTCTTCTTTTGGGTCCTCACCCTCTCTCCCTCAACCTCTCTCCCCTCTCTCTCCCCGTCTCCCTCTCCTCCCTCTTTGTCCCACTCCCTTTCTCTCACTTTCTCCCTCCCTCTCATTCCCTCTTCCTCTCTATCTCGCTCTCTTTTCCTCTTTTTTTCTATTTCTCCCTCGTTTTCCTTATCTCTCTCTCTCCCTCTCCTTCCCAATCCCTCCCTCTCACCCTCTCCCTCCTCCCTCTCTCCTTCCCTCTATCTCTTTCTTTCATTGTGTCTCTCGTCCTATACACACACACACATATATATCCCTTTCCCTCTCCCTCTTTCTCTCTCATACTCTCTCTTCCTATTCTCCTTCTCTCTCCCTCTCTCTACCCCTCTTTCTATATGCCCTTCCCTCTCCCTCTTTCTCACTCTCTCTCCCTCTCTCTCCTTCCTCTCATTCTTCTTCTCCCTTCCTCTCTCCCTCTCCCTCTCCCTCTACCCCCTCTCTCTTTCTCTCCTCCTCTCCCTCCCTTTCCCTCTCCCCCTCTCTCCTCCACCCTCTCTCTCACCTTTTCTCTCCCATTCTCCCTCCCTCCCACTATGTTAATTTTCTCTTTCTCTCCTCCTCTTTTTCTTTCTCACTCCCTCTCTTCCTACCATACATTATTTCTCTCTATCTCCTCACTCTCCCTCTTCCTCTTTCCCCCCTCACTCTCCCTCTTCCTCTCTGCCCCCTCTCCCTCCTTCCCGCTCCCTCTCTTCCTCTCTCCCAGTCCCTTTCCCTCTCTTTCTATGCTACTCTCTCCCTTACTCAATCTCCCCCATCTCCCTCTCTTTCCCCTCCCTCTCCTACTCTCTCATCTCTCTCTCTTTATCTTCCACTCTCTCATTTTCCGACCTCCTCTCTATCTCTCTCTCTCATTAACTCTCTTTCTCATTCACACTCTTCTTCTATCTCTCCCTGCTCGCTATCCCCCTCTCTTCCCCTAAGTCCCTCTCCCTAGCTCTACCTCTCACTCTCCCTCTCCTTCTCCATTGCCTTCTCTCTCCCTTTTTTTCTCTCTATCTATCTCTCTCTCCCATTCTCTCTACCTCCCTCTCCCTCTCTCACTCTCTCGCTTTCTTCATCTCCCACTCTCTCCCTCTCTCTTCCTCTCCTATTCTCTATCTCATTCTCTCTCCCTCTCTCCCACTCTCCCTTTCTCTATCGTTCGCTCCTACTTTTTCTCCCTCTCTCCCACTCTCCCTTTCTCTATCGTTCTCTCTTACTTTTTCTCCCTCCCTCCCTCCCTCTCTTTCTTTGTTCCTCTCTCCCTTAATTGATCTTCTCCCATCTCCCTCTCTTTTCCTTCTCTCCCTCCCTCTCCTACTCTCCCTTCTATCTCTTTCTCTCTCACCCTCTCTCTCTTTATCTCCTACTCTCTCTGTTTTTGACTTCCTCTCTATCTCTTTCCCTCTCTTTTTCTCTCCATCTATATCTCTCTCATTCTCTCTACCTCCCCCTTTCTCTCTCCATCTCTCTTCCTCTCCTACTCTCATCTCATTCTCACTCCCTCTCTCCCACTCTCTATCCCTCCCTCTCTCCCACTCTCCCTCTCTCCATCCTTCTCTCTAACGTTTTCTCCCTCCCTCATTCCCAATGTCTCTCTCTGCCCCCTCACCTTCTCCTTCTCTTTCTCCTTTTGCCTCCCTCTCTTTTCTCTCCCTCTCTTCCTTTTTTCTCTCCCCCTCTCCCTTTTTCTCTCAATCTCATTGCCTCTCTCCCTACCTCGCTCTTTCTCTCCATCTCACTCTCTCCCCTCCTTTTTCTCTTTCTCCCGTTCCCTCTTCTCCCTCTCTTCCTCTATATCCCATTCTCCCTCTTTCCCTCTAACTATCTCTCCATTTTTTCCTCTCCTTTTTCTCCCTCTCTTTATTTTTCTTTCCATATCTCTTTCTTCCTCTCTCGGTTTCCATTTCCTCCTATCTCCCATTCTCTTTCCCTTTCTCTCTTTCTCTCTCCATTGCTTTCCCTCTCACTATCTCTCCATCTCCCTCTATCCTTCTCCCTTTATCTTAATCTCCCTCATTTTCTCTTTCCCTCCCCTCTCCCTCTCTCCCTATCTCTTCTTCTCGGTCTCTCTACCTCTCTCCCTCTTTCTCTCCCCTTCTTGTTAGTCTAGGTGCCCTAAATCCAACCATGTATAGATGGGCTTGAGTTAATGTATCATTGCATTATTTATTTTAATAATAATAAAGAATTCATTCTATTAATTATTTTGTTTACATGTTCAATAAAATTAGATAGAAGTCCTTATGATATGCATTTGCAATAGTGATTGATCCAAAGATGTGAGACAAACACTAATGCACATAAATGGTATCATTAAACGTCCTAAGTCATAGCAATGTCAAGAATGGACATTGAAAAATGTGGATAGACTTGTGAGTGCTATGCTCATGCTATATGATAGTAGTAGGAGATCTCACACCTATTAGCATTATGATGCCAAAGCAAACGCTTAGGTGATTTATGTTAGAAAACATGTCACTAGACTTTACTCGCCATGACAACCCATTTGGTTTTAGTCTATGGGAATCTCCTATGAGATGGGTACAAATGATCCTTAAACTTGAAGTCATCATAGTTATCTCGGTAGAGGACTTATGCACTTTGACACTCGTTTTGATGGACCCATTAATGGGTTGCATGTGGGCAATTCATTGGGTGCACTAGGAATCTAATGGAGATAGGTGTATGACTAAGATAGGACATGTCATTCCTTGTATACTAAAGGAATTATCACATTGCACTTCGATAAATATTTGCTCAAGAAATTTATGGCCATAGTAGGAGTACACTAATAGAGCATATTGATTTACTCTAAGAGCTAAAACATTTGGGAATCGAAGAAAACTTGTGTGATCATAATCAAACAAGACTAATAACCAAGTTTAAGATCATGCTTGTGGTAAGTTGACATGAGGATCGAATTGTATGGTAACCATGCTCGTTAAAGGTGTATGATTGCCTCGCTAGAGGTCGATCTAGATTTATATATCAAGAGATTAAAGAGGAGTCTTTTATTCTTGATACGTTTTCAATATATCTAGGAGCCTATTGAGTCACACACATAAGTTTAAGTATTGACATTACAAATGAGAAGCAAAGATATTAGAAAAAGTTTTCTATTTTGGAAAGAGTTTCAAAAATAGAAAGTTTCCTAAAATTGAAAGTTTCATAAAATGGAACATTTTCTATTTTAGAAATTCGTTTTCTAATTTGGAAGTTAGTTTCAAATATGAAAATAAAAAACCTAAAAGGAAAGGAGTTTCCTAGTTTAGGTTAAAGGGTATTTTGGGAAATTGGTTCCTAATTTGGACCCTACCAAAATAATCTAAGAATATTTATTTGGATAGTCCAAATAAATTAATTGGGTTAAAATAGTTACGGCTCATAGATTTAATTAAAAAGCTTAAAGATAATTTTGGTAGGAGGATAAACATCAACCTTATTGGATAAGGATGAATGTTTTAAAGATAAACATTAACCTTATTAGCTAAGGTTGAATGTTTTAAAAGATAATAATCAAGTAGTCCACATATAAAATAACTTCTCATCCTTGGAGGATAAGGAAACAACAACTTAGAGTCCTATATGGACTCAAAGCCGCCACTCTCCTTGTGTTTGAAGGATAAGGAAAATCTCCCCCTATATATAGGAAGAGAGGTGCGATGAGTTAATGACTTAATAGAGTATTTTGGCCAACAAAAAGAAAAAGAGAGAATTTTGACCAAAAGAAAAAGAAGGAGAAATTTTAGCCGACCTCTAAAAATAAGTTAGGGCACATGGCCAAGAGAGAAAATACGGAAAAGAATAGTTTTATTCTAAACTCTAGCAAGAAATACTCTTTCCTCCATGTTTAAGGGTGTCGTAAAGTTTTCGTGGATCGATTTCTAAAGGAAATACTTAATCGGAAAAAGTGAAGCTAGCACCTCATTAATTTCGAGTGCTTCTTAGTGGATACTTGGGCTGCGTGGATCATCAATAGAGGCTGCACACTTGGATGGCTAATCAAAGAAAAGGAATTTAGATCTGCGCTACAAGAGGTAATCCTTTACTTTAGCTTATTATTCATGTATGTATGCTTAGAAGATTCAATGACTTGATATTAGGGCCTTAGATGGAGGAAAATTTTTATTTATTTCGCACCTCCATAAGATGCATGAACCTTCACTTCTCTCTCCCTCTCTCTCTCTCTCTTCCTCCCCCCACTCTCACTCTCTCCCTCTCCCTCTATTGCTCTATCTTACTTTCCCTCTTTTCTCTCGTTCCTCTCTCCCTTATCGTCTTCCCCTATCTCCCTCTCTTTCCCCTCTCTGCCTTTGTATCCTATTGTTGCCTTTCTCTATGTTTCTCTCCATCCTCTCTCTCTCTTTATCTCCCACTCTCTCCTTTTCGACTTCCTCTCGATCTCTTTCCCTCCTTGACTCTCTCTCTCTCTCACTTTTCTTTTATCTCTTACGCTTGCTATTCCCCCTTCTTCCTCTAGGTTCCTCTCCATAGCTCTGCCTTTCTCTCTCCCTCTCCTTCTCCTCTCTCTCCCTCTCCTTTTCTTTCCATTTATCTCTCTCCCTCAATCTCTCTCCCTCCTTCTTCCTCTCCTACTCTCTGTCTCATTCTCTCTCCATCTCTCCCACTCTCCATCTCTCCATCCTTGTCTCCTACTTTTTCTCCCTCCCTCCTTCCCCTCTCTCTCCCTCACCTTTCATTCTCTTTCTCCTTTTGTCTCCCTCTCCCTTTCTCTCTCAATCTCACTCCCTCCCTCCCTCCCTCGCTCTTTCTCCCCATCTCACTCCCTCTCTCCCTCTCTCTCTTTCTCGCCTCTCCCTCTTCTTCCTCTCCTCCTCTATATCCCATTCTCCCTCTCTTTCTTTCTCACTATTCTCCATCATTTTCTCTCCCTTTTCCTCCTTTTTTCTCCCTCCTTTCTTATTTCTTCCCATATCTCTTTCTCCCTCCCTCCCTTTTCCTTTCCTCCTCTCTCCCACTCTCTCCCTCCCTCTCTCTCTTCCCTTCCCTCTTTTACCTCTCACTCTCTCTCCATCTCCCTCTCTCTCCTTCTTAATTTCTCACAATCTCCCTCATTTTCTCTTTCCCTCCCTCTCCCTCTCTCCTTCTCTCTTTCTCTCACTCTCTTGCCCTCTCTCCCTCTTTCTCTCTCTTTCTCTCCCTTTCTCTCACCAACTCTCTCCCTCTCCCTTTATCCCTCTCTCTTTTTTCCCTCTCTTTCTCTATTACTCTCTCCCTCACTCGATCTTCCCCTATCTCCCTCTTTTTCCCCTTCTCCCTCCCTCTCCTACTCTCTCCTCTCTCTGTCTCTCCCCTATCTCCCTCTTTATCTCCTACTCTCTGCTTTTTTGACTTCCTTTCTATCTCTCCCTCCTTGACTTTCTCTCTCTCTCTCTCACTCTTCTTCTATCTCTCCCTGCTCGCTATCCCCCACTTTTCCTCTAAGTCCCTCTCCCTAGCTCTACCTCTCTCTCTCCCATCCTCTCTACTCCCTCTCCCTCTATCTTCCTTCCTTGCTCTCCTACTCTCTTCCTCTTTTACTCTAATATTATTCTCTCTCTCTCCCACTCTCCCTCCTCCATCTTTCTCTCTTACGTTTTCTCCCTCCCTCCTTCTCTCTCTCTCTCTCTCTCTCTCCCCCCTTCTCTTTTCCTTTTGTCTCCTTTTCTTTTTCTCTCCCTCGCTCCTTTTTCTCTCTCTCCCTCTCTATTTCTCTCTCAATCTCACTGCCTCTCTCCCTCCTTTGCTCTTTCTCTCTATCTCACTCCCTCTCTCCCTCTTTCTCTTTCTCCCTCTCCCTCTTTCTCTTTCTCCCTCTCCCTCTTCTCCCACTCTTCCTCTATATCCCATTCATCTAATCAACATCGCTCTCCCTTTGCCCTTTTCTCTCCTTTTCTCCTTCTCATTTGCTTCCTCTACCACTCTATCTCTTACCCTCTCTTTCCCTTACTCTCCCACTATCCCTTATTCTTCATCTTTCTCTCCCTCTATCCCCCTCTCTCTCCCTCTCTCTTTACCTTCCCCCTCCCTCTCTCCCTCCCTCTCTCCCTCTCTCCCTCTCTCTAACTCCCTCTCACTCTCTCTCCCCTCTCCTTTCCTCAATCCCTACCTCTCGCTCTTACTCTCACTCTACCTCTCTCCCTTCCTCTCCCTTTACCTCTATCTCCCTCTCCCTTTCCCTCTCTCTCTCTCTCCCTCTTCCTCAACCTCTCCCTCCTTCCTTACTCCCTTCCTTTCTCTCCTCCTCTCTCTCCCTCTCTCCTCATTCTCTCCCTCCCTTTCTCTCTTCCTCTCTCCCTCTCCCTTTCAACCTCTATATCCCTTTCTCCCTTTTAATTTTTCTCCTTACCTCTCTTTCCTTCTCTCTCCCCTTTTTCTCTCCTTGACTCCCTGACTCTCCCCTTTCCTCTCCCTCTCTTCCTCTCTCCCCTCCCTATCTCCTTATCTCATTATTTCTCCTTCCTCTCTTTATCCCCTTTCTCTCTCCCTTCCTCTCTCTCTCCCCTACTCCTTCTCCTTCTTCCTCTCTCCCATTATTCCTCTCTGTCACTATCTCTCTCCCTCTCTCTCCCTTTTTCCTCCCTCCCTCTCCATCTCTTTTCATCTCCCTACCTCTTTCCTTACCTCTCCCTCCTCCTCTCTCTCGGTCACCCTCTCTCTCCCCTCTCCCTCTCTCCCTCCCTCATCCTTTCTCTCGGTCGCCCTCTCTCTCCCCTCTCCCTCTCTCCCTCCCTCTTCCTTTCCCTCTCCCTCTCCTTACCTCTCTCTCCCCTCTATCTCCTCTCCATTCCCTCTCTCCCCACTCTCTCTCTTACCATTTCCCTCCCTCAATCTCTCTATCTCCCTCTGTTACTAACTCCCTCTCTATATTTATCTCTCCTAGACTCTCTCTCATTCCTTTTCTCTCCCTCTCTTTCTCTCTCCTCCTCTCTTCTTTTCTCTCCCTCTTCCTTTCTCTACCTCTCTCTCACTCTCCCTTCCCTTATCTCTCTCCCTCTTCCTTTCCTCCCCCTTTATCTCTCCCTCTTTATCTCTCTCTCTCTTCCTTTCTCCCTCCCTCCCTTACCCTCTCCCTCCTTGCCCCTTTCCCTCTCTCTCCCTCTCCTAGTCTCCCTCCTTCGCTTCTCCCTCCCTCTCCCTCTCCCTATGTCTCTCCTCTCGCTCTCTCTCTCTCTTAGTCACTATTTTCCTCTCTCCATCTCTTTATCTTCCCATCGTTCCCTCTTTCACTTCCTCTCTATCTCTCTCACCTCTTGACTCTCTCTCCTTCACCCTCACACTCTTCTTTTCTCTCTCCCACTCTTTGTTTCCCTCTCTTCCTCTTTATCCCTCTCCCTCTCTACCTCTCATTCCCTCTTCTTCTTCATCTCCCTCCCTCTCCTTCTTCTTTTCTCTCCATCTCTCTCCCACATCCTCTCTCCCTCTCTCCTTCTCAATACCTCTTTCTCTCTCCCTCTCTCGGCTCTTTATCCCTCCTTCTTTCCCTCTCCATCCCTATGTCTCTCTCTCTATCACCTTCTTTCTTTCTCCTTCTCTTTCCTCCTTTCTCTCCTCTCTCCCTCTCTCCTTCCCTCGGTCTCTCTCTCTCCATCTTACTCCCTCTCTCCTTCTATCTCTATCCCCTCTCCTTTTCTCATAAATCCCATTCTCCCTCTCCCACTTAACCTTGTTCTCCCTTTATTCCTTTCTCTCTTTTTCTCCCTCTTAATCGCTCTTACTATCTCTCCCTCCCTTTCCCTATCTGTCTCTACCATTCACCCTCTTTTCCTTTGTCTCCCTCTTTCTCTCCCTATATCCCCTTCTCTCTCTATCTATCCCTTTCCCTCTTTCCTTCTCTCCCCCTTCTCTCCATTGGTCTCTCTCCCTCTCCCTTTTCCCCCAATGTCCTTCTCTCTAACTCTTTCACTCTTTTTCCCTCTCTTCCCCTTATCCCTCCCTCTCCCTCTCTCTCTCCATCTCCCTCTCTATATCCCTCCCTTCCCCTTTGCCTCTATCTCCCTCTTCCTTTCTCTCTTCCTTTTTCTTTGCCCCCATCTCCCTCTCCACCTCTCTTCCTCTCTCTCTCTCTCCCTCTCATCATCTCTCTCCCTTCCTTTTTTTCTCTTTCTCCCTCTCTCTTCCTCTCTCACTCTCTCTCCATACCCCTCTCACCCACTCTCTTTCGCCCCTCTCTCCTTGTCTACCTCACTATTTCTCTTTCTCTCCATATCTCTCTCTTTCTCCTTCCTTTCTCTCCACCCTTCCCTCTCTCGCTCTTTCTCTCTTTCTCCCTTTCTCTCCCTTTCTCTCCTTCTACTTCTCTACCTCTATCCCTCTCTCTTACTTCCTCTTCCTCTCTCCCATATTGTCTATATCTCTCTCCCTCTCCCTCCTTTCCTTCTCCCTCCCTCTCCCTCTCCCTCTCTCTCCCTCTCCCTCACCCTCTCTCTCTTTCCCTTTCTCTACCTAGATCTCTCTCTTCCTCTCTCTCCCTCTCTCTCTTTCCATTTCCCTCCCTCAATCTCTTTATCTCTCACTTCCTCTCTCTCACTCCCTGTCTACCTCTCTTCCTCTCTATCTCTTATCCTTTCTATTCATCTCCCTCTCCGTACCTCTCCCATTGAATCTACTTCTTTCTCTCTTTTCTTCTCTTTCTCTCTCGCTCTTGCTCTCCCTCTTTCTCAACCTCTCCATCCCTCTCCCTCTCTCCTACACTCTCTCTCCCTCTCCCTTCTTTTCTCTCTCTCTCTCCCACTCTCTCATTTTTCACTCTCTTTCCCTCTCTCTCTCCCTCTCCCGCTTCATCCTTCTCCTTCCTTTTCTCTTTCCCTTCTCTTCTCTTCCTCCTTGCCTCTCTTTGTCTCTCTTCCTCCATTTTTCTCTTTATCTCCCTCTCTATTCCTCTCCCACTTCCTCTTTATCTATCTCTCTCTCCTTAACTCTCTCTCTCACTCTCTCTTCTCCTCATACTCTCTATCTCTCTCCCTCTTTTTTCTCTCATCTATTCCTCTCAAACCCTTTACTTCTCTTTGCCTCTCACTTCCCTCACCCTCTCTCTCCCTCTGCCTCTCTCTCCCTCTACCTCTCTCTCTCTTCCCTTCACTCTCCCTTTCTTTATCCATCCCTCTCTCCCTTGCTCTCTCTTTCTCTCCCTCACTCTTTCCCTCACCCTATCCTTACCTCTCTCCCTCTCTCTTATCCTCTCTCCCCTCGCTTTCTCTCTTCCTCTTTATCTCTCCCCCTCTTCCCTTTCTCTCTCTCTTTTTTCTCTCACTCTCTCTCTCCCCCTCTCACTTCCTCTATCCCTCTCTCTCCTTCTTTCCATTCTCCCTCTCTCTCCCTCTCTCCTACTCTCCCTCTTGCTTTTAACCTTTCTCTCATATTATCTATCTCTCTCATGTTCTCCCCCTTTACCTCTATCTCCTTACCTCTCTCTTCCTCTCTCCCTCCCTACCTCCCCTTTTTCCTCTCTCTCTCCTATTTTCTCTCCTTCTCTCACCTCTTTCTCTTTCTCTCTCCCCTAATGTACCTCTCGCCCACTCTCCCTCTCCCACTCTCTCTCCCTCTCTCTCCCTCTCACCCTTTCTCCTCTTCTCTCACTCCCTTACCCTTTCTCCATTGCTTTCCCTATCCCCCACTCTTCCTTTGCCTTGCTCTCCCTCTCCCTCTCCCACTTTCTCTCCCACTCCCTTACTCTTTCTCCTTTATTTCTATCTCTATCTCTCCTTATCCGTCTTTCCCTCTCTCCCTCTATCTCTTATTCTCCCTCTCTCCCTCTCTTATTTAACCTCTCTCTCCCATTCTCCTCCTCCTCTCTCTTTGCTTCTCTCTCATTTTCTCTTTCTCTCCCTTCTTTCTCCCTCTCTATCTATTTATCTCCCTCTCTCTCCCTTTTCTCTCTCTCTCCTTCTCTTTATTTCCCTTATTCTCTCCTCCCTTTTCCTTGTCCCACCTAACTCTCCCTCTCTCTTAAACTCTCCCTTTCTCCTAAACTTTCCCCCACTCAAACTCTCTCCCTCTCTCTCCCTCCCTTTTTCTCTCTTTTGCTAGGTCTCTCTCTACCTCCCTCTCTCTCCTTTTCTCACTCCTTTTCTATTTCTCTCTATGACTCTCTCTCTCTTACACACTTTTCTTCTCTCTCTCCTTTCTTCTTTTCTCTCCCTCTCTCTCTTTCGACTCCCTCTCTCCCTTCTCCTCTACCTCTCTCTCCCTTCTCTATCTCCCTCCCTCACTCCCTCTCCATTTATTTCCCTCTCCTTTTCTCTCCATTTCTCTCTCTTTTTTCCTTCTCTCTCTCCCTTCTTTCTCTCCCTCTCCCTCTCTCCTTATATCTCTATCTCCCTCTCTCTCGGGCTCTCTCCCTCTATAACTACCTTTAAGCCTCTCCCTCTCTCTTGTTCTCTTTCTCCTTCTCTTACCATATCCCTTTCTATCTCTCCTTCTTTATCTGTCTCTCTCCTACTATGTTTCTCTCTATCCCTCTTAATCTTTTTCTACCATTGTCTCTCTCTCTTCCTTACTCCCTCTCTCGCATCCTTCCCTCTATCCGTCCCTCCCTCACTCTCACTCACTCTCCTAATCTCTTTCCTTTCTCTCCCTCTCTCCTTTCCTCTCTCTCTCATCGCTTTAACCTCCATCTCCCTCCCTCCCTCCCTCCCTCACTCCTACTCATTCTCTCTCTGCCCCTCCCTCTCTCTATCTCCCTTTTTTTCTTTCTTTCCCTCTGTCTCTCTCCCTCTCCCTCTCCCTCTCTCCCTTTTACTAACTCTTTCTCTCTCCCTCTCTGTCTCTCCCCTTTTATCCCTCTTCCTCTCCCTCCCTCTATCTCCCTCTCCCTCTCTCGCTCTCACTCTCCTTCCCTTTCTCCCTCTATAATCGCCTCTAAGTCTCTCCCTCTCTCTCGCTCTCTTTCTCCTTCTCTTACCATATCCCTTTCTATCTCTCCCTCTTTATCTTTCTCTCTCCTATTATGTTTCTCTCTATCCCTCTTAATCTTTTTCTACCATTGTCTCTCTCTCTTTCTTACTCCCTCTCTCGTATCCTTCCCTCTATCTGCCCCTCGCTCTCTCTCACTCACTCTCCTAATCTCTTTCCTTTCTCTCCCTCTCTCCCTTCCTCTCTCTCTCATCACTTTAACCACTCTCTCCCTCCCTCCCTCCCTCCCTCTCACTCCAGCTCATTCTCTCTCTACCCCTCCCTCTCTCTATCTCCCTTTTTTTTCTTTCTTTCCCTTTGTCCCTCTTCCTCTCCCTTTCACTCTCCATCTCTCCCTCTCCCTCTCTCCCTCTTACTCTTTCACTCTCCCTCTCCCTCTCCCCTTTTATCCCTCTTCCTCTCCCTCCTCTATCTCCCTCTCCCTCTTCCTCTCTTGCTCTCGCTCTCCTTCCCTTTCTCCCTCTCTCTAGCTCTCTCCCTCTCTTTCCCTCTCTCTCGCTCTTTTCTTGTCTCCCTCCCTCTTTCACTCTCTTCTTCTCTCCCTTCCTATCTCCCTCTCACCCTCTCTCTATCTCTTTGTTTCTCTCTCTTTCACTCTTCTTCCCTCCATCTCTCTCCCTCCCTCTCTCCTAATTTCTCTCTCTCATCCTTTCTACCTACTTTTCTCTACCTCTCTCCTTTTCTCTCTCTCTCTCACCCATTCCCTCCCTCCCTTTCTCTCTCTCCCCCTCTCTCTATCCCTCTTATTCATTCCCTCTCTCCCTTCCTCTCTCTCATTATTTTCCCATCTCTCTCTTTCCCTCCCTCCCTCTCCTTCTCTTTCTCTCTTTCCCTCTCCCTCTCTTTGCCTCCATCTCCTCCTTCTACCCCCTCTCTCCCCTTCTCTCTCTTCCCCCATGTATCTCTCATCGTGTCTCCCCTCTTAATCTCTCTCAATCCCTCACTTGCTCTCTCTCCCTCTTCTTTTTCTCTCTCTCTCTCCATGCTTGTCTCTCCCTTGCCACTAAAACCATCCCTATCTTCCTCTTCCTATCTCCCTCCTATATTTCTCTCTCTATCCCTCCCCTATCCTTATTTCCTTCTCCCTCTCCATCCCTCTCTCTATCTTTATTTCTCTCTTACTCTCTCTTTGTCTATCTTTCCCTTGCTAACCTCCCTCTCCCTCCCCTCCCTCCCCTAATAGCACTCCCTCTCTCTATCTTTCTCCCTTTATCTATTGCTCTCTCCCATTCTCTCTCCCTTTCTATCTCTCTATCTCCCTCTACCTATCTCTCCCTTTCAACCCTTCTCTCTTCCTCTCTCCTTCTTTCCCTCCCTCTCTTTATCTCCCTATCTCTCTCCATCTATCTCTCTTTCCCTCTCCCTCATTTCCCCTCTACCAATCATTCTTCTTCTTTCTCTCTCACCCTCTCTACCTTCATCTCTCTCTCCCTTTCTCTATTCCACTTCCTCTCTCATCCTCTTCCTTCCTCCTTTTTTCTCTCTATCCCTCTCTCCCTCTCACCCTCTCCCTCTCTCACTCTCTCTCCTTCCCTCTCTCTCCCCCACTCCCTCTCTTTCACTATCTCCTTTTATCTCTCTCTCTCTCCTTTCTCTACCTCTCCCTCTCCTCCTCTATCTCTCTCAATCCCTTCGTTGTTGTCTCTACCTCTCTCTCTCTTCTTGTCTCTCTCTCCCCTTCTATCTCCCTCTTTATCTCTCTCTTGCAATCCCTCCCCTTGTTCTCATTTCTCTCTCCCTCTTCATACCTCCCTACATTTATTTCTCTCTCCCTCTCTCTTTGTCTATCTATCCCTCTCCATACCTCCTTATCCCTCCCCCTCCCTCCCCCAATCTCTCCCTTCCCTCTTCCCCGAATATCTCTCTCTCCCTAACTATCTCTCTCTCTCTCTATCTAAAGCTCCTTATCTCTCTCTCCCTCTCTCACACTCCCACTCCTAATCTCTCCCTCCTTTCCCTCTCTTCTAATCTCCCTCTATCTCTCTCCCTTTCTCTCACCTTCACTCTCCCCCTCTCCCTCCATCTTTTTCTCTCTCTTACCCTCATTCTCCCTCCCTCCCCTCTCTTGGTCCCTTCTCTCTAGCTCTCTCCTTCTCTCTATCCCTCTTTCCCTACCTTACTCTCTCTCCCTCACTCCATCCCTCTATCCCTACCTCTCTCTCTCTCTCCCTCTCTTCCTCATTCCATTTATCTCCTCTCCCACCATCTCTCTCCCTCACTCCCTCTATCTCCTCTCCTACCATCTCTATCTCCCCTTCTCTCTCCATTTCCCTCTCCCAATCTCCCACCCTCTATTTTCCTCTCTCTCCCATTCTCTCCCCCTCTCACTCTCGCTCTCTATATCTCTCTCTTTCTCTCACTCCTTCTCCCCCTCTATCTCTTTCCCTTTTTCTCTCTCTATCTATATATCTCCTTCTCTCTCTCCCCTACTCTCTCTTACCCTTTATCTCTCTCTCCCCTCCCCCTATCTCTCTCTCCCTCCCTCCCTCCCTCCCTCTCCCTCTTTAATTTCCCTCTCCCTCTCCCAATCTTTGTCTCTCTCCCTTTCCCTCCATCCCTCGGCCCTTATTTCTCTCTCCCTCTCTCTCCCTCTTACCCTCTCTTCCTCTCTCCCCCTCATCCTCCCTTCCTCTCTCTCACTCTCCCTCTTCCCCTTTCTCTTTCACCCTCGAGGGATTAGGGAGAGAGGAAAAGGAGAGGGAGATGGGGAGAGAGGGAGAGGAGAGGGAGAGGGAGAGAGTGAGAGGGTGGAAGTGGGAGGTAAATAGGGAAGGATTGAGAGGTAAACAGGGAGGGAGAAAGAAATTAAGAGGGAGTGAGATATAAATAGGGAGGGAGAGAGAAATTAAGAGAGAGAGGAGGGAGAGGAGACAGAGAGGGTGAGGGGTAGAGAGGGGACAGAGAAGCACTCAAAATTAATGAGGG